>JAMPIV010020442.1:267500-270000 GCA_024509875.1 Oreohelix idahoensis
TGTTCATTTTTCTTGAGCCGTGATGTTCATTTTTCTTGAGCCTGATGTTCTTTTTTCTTGAGCCTAGTGTTCATTTTTCTTGAGCCGTGATGTTCATTTTTTCTTGAGCCGTGATGTTCATTTTTCTTGAGCCTGGTGTTCATTTTTCTTGAGCCGTGATGTTCATTTTTCTTGAGCCGTGATGTTCATTTTTCAATGAAACTTTTATAAAAGTTTTAAGGCGCCAATTGCGGACCAGTACTAATCAACTTAATACCAAAAATGTGTGTATTTATGCAATTTTCCGAGTGCTTTAGTTTACTAATAAAGTAGTATGTACCTGTTACAATACCGGGCGAATAATAATTATCATATCATTGATATCAGATATGTGATATTAAATATATCACCACTGTTACAATAGCACGCTAATATTATCATCAAGTGCTATTAAATATAGTTGTAAGTATACGCCCACACAGAGCTATAATGAATATGTTATTACTGTCACTGCCTGGACTGTTCAAAGTAAGTGTGTACTGGTGCATTCATTCATCACAGTAACACACATAGGAATCATGGATCGTTGAACTACCGTTGACGTTTCATGAACAGTTTATTCACATATCAACATAGACGACGACATAGTCGAAATACAGCATAAAATACAAATCATCGAGTAAATTAATTCATGAAGCTCCAACACCCCACAGAACTCCATTACAGCGCACACCCGCGCACTTCTCATATAAGGTACACATTAACAATGTTCCTTAATAAACTGCATTCACCGCAGTTATAAATACGGCCTCATACATATGGCCTCATCCAGAAAGACTGCTCACATCGCAGTACTATTGAATTCATCAAAATACTGGCCTTCTCATGTTTTCTCCATAGAGCTCAATTATAGCATAATGGTGCACTTCTCATAGAAGATGACCATAACGATTTTCCTCAAAAAAGACTATATCTCCCCTTCTCAGCAAAGGCTGCTCCACGGCAGTTGAATAATCGTCGTCAGCGCTATCTCTCCTTAGAGCTCAATTATAACATAGTGGTGCACTTCTCATAGAAGATGCACATCCACGATATTCCTCAAAGGACTGCGTATCCAGCAGTCTGCAGTAATATAGCCTGCACAATATATGGCCTCCTAATCTCCTTCACAAAAATGTCTATGGCCTACAAAGTAATGTCTTTAAATCTCAGACTCTCCATAGCGCCTAATTGTAGATTAGTGGTGCACTTCTCTTAGAACGTGCACAATAACAAAATCTCTCAAACGACTGCATCCACTACAGTTGTATATATCAAAGTAAATTCATCACATAATCTAACACATGAAGGAACATTCAAATATGAAAGAATATTCAATACAGGAAAGAATATTCAATACAGGCCTGTTCAAAAGTCTCCACCGAGACACACATTGTGAAAAACACTCTCGAGAAAACACCCAGGGTTGACTACCATAGTCAAACGCCTAGAACACACTTTGAAACCGCATCGGTCCACACCCAGAAAAAGACTCCTCAGCGGTCACAAAATCTCCCGCTCAAACAGTCACGAGACTTCGCTGTACGACACAGCTCAGTCCCTTCACGGACTAGCCGTGAGCTATTCACAGCTGTACAATACAGAACCACTTCATCTCCCCACTCGAAATGAATAGCGCTCACAACGCTCTTTTTTTCTGACTTACAAGACTTCTCGAACATACGAGGAAATTTCTTAAAGAATTCAGTCATCTAATAAATAAACACGTGCCACAAGCGACGCAACTCTAAATTCACTCTGACCAACTTGCATACTAAGGATCACTTCCCTTTTTGACCTTAACAGTACCCCCATAGCAGATACTGTCGTAGGGGAGTGAAATGTTTGAGATTTCACTTTACTAGGTCCAGCTTTGTGAGGTGGGGTAACCAGTTCCTTGCTGCCTTTGCTTTCTCTAACTCAGGACCAGAGCCAGGTACCCATTTCCAGCTGGGTAGAGTGGACTGTGACATTACCAGGTTTCGACCCCGGCACCTTATTACCTTTGCCCAGAAAAGTGAGCACTGTAACCGCTCAGTCAATCGTACGTTCGATACATTAGTAAGACTCAAGTCTACTCAAGTGACCTTGACCACAAATGGTTTAGGAAAGTACAGACTTCAATTTCTTGCTATATTGGACTTTCTGCTACATATTTCTTTCTCTCCTTATTGGATCTTGGGCGTTCTCTTTGTTCTTATTGAATCTTTTTCCTTCTTCTCACTGAATTTCTCCTCCCTCTTATGCTTCATTATCACCCAGTTTACCATAGTTCGTTCTACTTGCTCATGTACTTTGGCGAATGTGTGTCAATAATATATGAAAATCAATAAATACGAAAACGGAAGAGTTATTTTCCTGAATGTTCTTTTATTTCGTTTCCTACTGAAGCAAAAGCTAAAGCAGTTTTGTATTTCTTGTTCGCATCGATAACTTGGAGCTTCATTCAAGTTTGTTTATTCGTAACCGTTTCAGTATTTCA
>JAMPIV010020442.1:275000-334395 GCA_024509875.1 Oreohelix idahoensis
AATAGCCATCGTTGACGGTTTTCAACCTGCCGTGGACTAGGAGGTCCATTAAATTTTTATCCAGTCTATATGCACGCAAGGGTGGCTCACTAAACACTTCCCGTGCCACTGGGTCAGCTTGGAGGAGAGGTGGGTGGCGATACTGGATCCTTTTGACAGCAGCACTGTGAGGGTGATAGGTCAATATTAGCTTGACTCTATCCGAGGAGGTTTGGATTCATATATTCAAGTAAAGCAAGGAAATTATCACACTGCTAGAAAGCATAAACGTCGATGTCAAAGACTTGAGAATAATAAAGAACATGTACTGGCAAGCTACAGCTGCTGTAAGAAATAGCAGCCAAGTAGGAATGTTTCAGCAAGTGAAAAAGGGTGTTCGACTGGCATGTGTGCCGTCATCTGATCTGTTCAACGTGGTACAATGAACATATAACGAGATCCCTGTAGGACATGATAGGAATATCAGTTGGTGAACATAATATCAACAACGATAGTGACAGAAAGTTAAAATAAAGACCTTAGCCTAAACAGCATTAAAACAGAAGTATTGGTCACCTCGAAGAAAATGTCTTCTCCAGAATGCACTATCAAATTAGATGGTACCACTTTGAAACTTCTTCTTCTTCTTCTGCGTTCGTCCTAAAAAGGACGTTTGTTATGTTGTGTCGCCGTTTACAGCAAAGCTGCGATATCTATGCCTTTCGGCCCGAAACATCCGTTTTTGGGACCGGGTTAGCCTTTCCTCTTCGATCCCTACTCTCTCAGCCAGACTGCAGTGATGCAGCCTGTTTCCAGGACCACCACTTGGAGGTGGAGTAGGGTCTTGGTCAGTGTCGTACCGATAGGTTTGGAAGTTATTTATAGTCCCGTCTGAGTAGAGTGGGTGGTGATAAGTACGTGAGGAATAAAGGTGTGAGAAATAGATTTCACGGATGAATAGCTTAAGGAGGAGATCTGTCTCTCGAATGAGTAAGTTTCTCTAGTCCAGCCTATCTATACGACTATAATTTAGTACAAGACAATCTTTCCCTTCTCATATAGGTAAATATAAGTTTAACTACGCACACACACACAGCTATGTGACGACAAGACACACAAACATGAAAAACTACGGTTAATTGGGTATGGGTCTGATCAACACACAAAGTTAAGTTTCTTTTGTTGTTTATTATCATTAAACTTGACAACACCAAATATCTAAAGAAAGATCAAATAAAATCAGATTTACATACATAGGAAAATAACTGAATAAACGTGCCCTCCCCCTCTTGAGAAAAGAACCCAAAAAGTTAATAACCCAAAGGTCAAAGGTTAGCTCTATGTTACAGAATATACAGTAAAGAACAAGTTCTTACTATATGCTACCCAGTAAAGTAAACAATTTTTTAAAGCAAAATCCAGGTTAGTATGATCCTGTAACAAAGAAAAATATTCTCTCTCTCTCTCTCTCTGACATACAGTGGCCACTCAATCACGCTTACCTAATCTTGGTGATATCCTTTGGAATCAAAATGGTTCCTGAATATACAAATTGTCAGGTGTATTTCCCAAATTGGCCCCAGTCCATCCTCAAATAAATACGATTTATAAGGTGGACGCCTAATTTGGTGGTTTATTCCTGGATGGACAAATGTCACCTCGAATAGTTAGTGTAGAAACCGAGATCTTGGGTTCACAGTAAACAGAGGAAAAATACTTCCAGTATTGGGAAACATCTGGTTGCTAAAAACTGTTACAATTGATAAATGATGGTAATCCTATCGGCTGGCTCTAGGTGAGTGCCGATTCTGAAACAGCGTCAATTCTTGATGATACTCTTGAATACGACTGTCAGTCGTCAGATAATGTTATTGTCCTTTACAACCCCAGTGGGCTGATAAAGTTGGAAAAAATATAATGCTGGGTTTTATAAGTCCAGTTAAATTTACTACATTAAATGTTTCTTGTTTAGCGTTGGCTCACAATGAAATATTGGTGACGCACAAGCCCAGAAAAAGACAACATTAACCATTCAGTAAAAGATGGAAAAGAAGACCAAAAAAAGACCGCTGGCCGCTCTGATGATCAGGTCTGCCTGGAACAAACAAAACATTTTATGGAACAATGCTACTATTCTATATATACACGGACGGGGACAAGACGATCTCTTATCCACTCCGTCAGTCCTGATTAAAGTTAACCGGCACAGGTGTTTTCCATTGTGCCTAAACTATCGCACGTCGCCAACGCTGAGATTTCAGGTCGGATAAAGGTATGTAACCCTCCCCGCCCTTGCTCGCGCTGTAACGATTAGCGTACAATGTCAATTATTATTCAATTATCCATAAGAGGACTTACATAAATATCGCCTATCGTTAATAGCTATGAAATTGTCGGCGTCTGTTGGTCATCGTATGTTATTAAATAATAGTCGTTTACTATAAATACTCAAGATGAAATATAACGTGAACTCTATTCTGTCACTTATCAGTCGCGCCTAGCATATACTCAGTCAACTAAAACGTATCTTCTTGTGTAAGAAAGCGGGTGGTTAAAATTAATAGTACAACTGAAACATCTGGTATAGAACAGCTACTCGTTATTATTTCACTGGTTGTAACAGCTAGAACTCTAAGTAAATTAAAATGGTAAAAGCTTTAACACTTTAACATTTAAGCACTAATTTCTATTACCAGAACATCAGAATGACAATCCCGACGAATACTATTAACAAATCTTCCACAATGGTTCTAGACTACGTGTTTAGCCTATCCGAAAAATTCTGAATGACAACTGATAGCGGGTTTCGGAAGAAACAGTTTATATATATCATCATGTTTATCTGATCTCTAGAGGATGCTAATTTTCACACTATAGTGCGTATCAGAGAATCAGAAGCATGAATCCCCCAGATGAAAGTTTTCACGGTCGCTCTGTCGGGCGTTGCTAATCGACATCAGAGACTTAAAACCATGTAACGGGGTTCTCGGAGATTTTGCCCGTATCTGAAGATCAAAGAGTTAACTCCCCTCTCTGTGTACGAACTTCAAAGGGTACTCGGGGAAATATTTTTGCCCGAGCGCTACTTCAAAAAGGTCCGGTGTTTTTCACGTGCGGTCTGTCAGTTATCCGATGATTGACAGATCAGCTCGCGTGAGAAACTTGATAAACAAACCTGATTCGCTCCCTGTTATGACTGGCAGGTCGCGAAAGTTGGTAAACAACTTCGTTTGTTTATGTTCAAGAAAAAGAGGCGTGGATGAAGAACAAGCTTGTGTGAGTAAGACAGGCAGAAAAATGCATGGTTTTGCTAGCAAATCATAGAACGCTACGAGGTCACGAAAGACTGGAATATACTGTAGGCTATATTTGCATTATACGTCACAGTCAGCTCTAGTTCGCTGACCCTGACGCAAGCAGTCAAGCTATGGGTCGCTTACTGCATTCCTCACTTTTGATGCATCTTCGGTCCCGCTTTGAAACAAGTCGATATATTTAAATACCTACGCAGGTTAATAATATTGTATGGAACATGCATCTCTGGTGAAGAGTAGAACAGTTCAGACAAAAGCCGCGTCCTATAAAAGGGAAAGTATTTTCTGCAACACTTGTTGTCAATGACAGTAAAACAAAAAGGAGAAAACTACAGTCTTAGAGAGCTAAATGTCATATATGGACACATAGTAAACAAGAAGGTAAAGCCATCGAAATCATAAAGATGTAGATAAGGTTAAAAATACCATAGACGGCTAACAAGAGTAATGAGGCTTTCTTGCAAGACGCCAGTGCACAACATAATTATTACCCATCTTGTTTTGGCGGGTTATTTGTTTGCATAACTATAATTTCTGATGTCTGGCAGCCTTATATAACTGCAATTACTGTTACACGATGGGCAGACCTGGCAAGTATGAAGGCAAACAGCAAAGTCAGACCGAGAACTGCAAATACATAGTTTCTTAGAGCAGGAAAGTCAGCACATCCCAAATCAAGTAGCAGTTTGCCATCTCTTCTTGACTGTGCAAATGACTGGGAGATGGCAGTAGACCTACCTGGGCTAGGGGCATATCCAAAGGGTATCAGAAGATCTCGAAGACGACCAGATACAGAGCTGCATTCCTCATCATCGCAACAGATTATAATGATTGAGCTGACCGTGCCATTTGAATCCAGGTTGAAATAGCAACACTCGTTCAAAGTGGCCAAGTATAATGATCTGGCCACGGACTTGAGACACGGTGGGTTCACTGCAAGGGCTATGGCTGTTGAGGTGGGTGCAAGAAGTCTCGTGGCTGCCTCAGTGTATGATCTACTGAAACTGTTGGGGTTGAGGGGACAGTCAAGAATAAGGGCCCTTAAGAGGCTCAGCGAAACTGCGGAAAGGGCATCGTGCGGGCTTTGGAACAACCGCAGCGGGCTATGGAACTCGGGACAGCAATTTGTTTTCAACATAGGGGTTACTTTCACAATTACCCCCAGGTCGCAGAAAATAGGAGTGAAGCTGAAAGCTGCAACCAAGGTGGAGTGGGTTCAATTCTGTGCACAAGACAACAGGATGCTGACACTTGAGAGTCATGACCCAAGTGGGCCCACGCCCCTTAGAGTGTAAAGAAGATTAAGGTGCCGAAACACTTCATCGACGGCGCGAATCGTCTGATGATCAGATTGCCTCCTGTTGTATTGCTCTGTATAGAATTTCCTATCATGATCTATACTTATTGACATCTGAAGGAAAATCCTACAAAACATCAGAATGTACTTTATCAGTATTTGATAGTTCAACATTACTAATCTTCACGGTTTCTGAAATTACATCATTTATTCATTGTTGTCTCTTGTTTTTCAGAAGACAAGATTTTTGTGAACGGAATGTGCACAGAAGAATATGGCAAATATCCCAACCAGATGTCTTTGCCTTACACAGTAGGTCACTCTGATTCTTCGAAGTCCGACAATTTCGTGTCGCCACAAGGGAAATCTCCATCAATGATCGGAGATCGCTACAAAGGCACAGCAACGGGTCATTTCAAAATGGAAAATAAAAAACAGACTAACCAAAAAAAACTGAAAGGTTCCAAGAAGCAGAGAAAGCAGAAAAAGAAGAAGAAGAAAAAGAAAAAGTTAACAAAGAAGAAAAAGACACGTTGAATCAGAAACTGGTTAGGTGTTATACAGACTGGCTTTTTGATTGGTATGATGTTGTGGCTATAAGTGGATGGTTGGGTTGCCGACTGATTGATTTGTAGATCTTCAAGTGGCTAATTTGTATAATTTTTGTGGCTAAGTGAATAGATTCAAAGAACTTATTGGTGTAATGTTGTGACTAAGTGGATGGTTGGTTTGCTGACTGATTGATAAGTAGATCGTCAGTAATGTTGTGACTAAGTGGATTATTTCAATGAGCTGAGTGGTGTAATGTTGTGACTACGTGAATGGTTTCAATGATCTGATTTGTGTAATGTTGTGACTAAGTGGATTATTTCAATGATCTGATTGGTGTAATGATGTGACTAAGTGGATTATTTCAATGATCTGAGTGGTGTAATGTTGTGACTAAGTGGATTATTTCAGTGATCTGAGTGGTGTAATGTTGTGACTAAGTGGATTATTTCAATGATCTGATTGATGTAATGTTGGGACTAAATGGATTATTTAAATGATCTGATTGGTGTAATGTTGTGACTAAGTGAATTATTTCATTGATCTGATTGGTGTAATGTTGTGACTAAGTGGATTCTTTCAATGATCTGATTGGTGTAATGTTGTGGCAAAGTAAATGGTTTCAATGATCTGATTGGTGTAATGTTGTGGCAAAGTGAATGGTTTCAATGATCTGATTGGTGTAATGTTGCGGCAAAGTGAAGGGTTTCAATGATCTGATTGTCGTAATGCTGTGGCAAAGTGAAAGGTTTCAATGATCTGATTGGTGTAATGTTGTGGCAAAGTGAATGGTTTCAATGATCTGATTGTTGTAATGTTGTGGCAAAGTGAAAGGTTTCAATGATCTGATTGGTGTAATGTTGTGGCAAAGTAAATGGTTTCAATGATCTGATTGGTGTAATGTTGTGGCAAAGTGAATGGTTTCAATGATCTGATTGGTGTAATGTTGCGGCAAAGTGAAGGGTTTCAATGATCTGATTGTCGTAATGCTGTGGCAAAGTGAAAGGTTTCAATGATCTGATTGGTGTAATGTTGTGGCAAAGTGAATGGTTTCAATGATCTGATTGTTGTAATGTTGTGGCAAAGTGAAAGATTTCAATGATCTGATTGGTGTAATGTAGTGGAAATGTGAATGGTTTTAATGACCTGATTGGTGTAAAGTTGTCGTAAAGTGAATAGTGTGAATGATCTGATTGGTGTACGGTTGTGGCAAAGTGAATGATTCAGTTGCCAACTAATTAATTAGTAGTTCTTTACGTGACTTGCCTTGATTTTTGACACACTAACGATGCTGTGGCGTATTTATGATTCTTTTTGGAGAGCAGACAGTTAAACTCGACCGGGTAAAATACTCTATCATGAAAGCGCCTCCCACCCAAGTTTAAGCCATTTTGTTAATTCGTGCGTTCTAAACGATACAAGGCTCAAAGTACGCCATCTCTGACAGTTGTTTTTCTATGTTCTAAAGTTTACATTTGCATATATGAGAAGAAGACGATGGCGATGGATAGGACACACACTGAGGAAACCTGTTGATAGCATTACAAGGCAGTCTTTGTTCTGGAACCCCCAGGGCAAGAGAGGTAGAGGTAGACCAAGAAGCACATGGAGAAGAGAGCTGGAAACAGAGGTGAAAATGATGAGGAGAACATGGAAAGAACTTGAGATGATGGCACGTGACAGGAGGACTTGGCATGTGTTTGTTGAAAGCCTATGCTGCTTTGGGAGTGGAGGGTTATGAATGAATGAAAGTTTACATTTGTATGATATTTGACAGACATTTGTGTGGTATTTGACAGACATTTGTATGTGTATTTGTGTGTATGTGTGTGTTTACTTTATTTTGAGCGTTTGGACCGACCACTGTAGATATTTCAACGAACGTGATTTTTTCATTTATTGCCGGTAAAGGTTTTCTTTAGCCTAGAAAATTATGTTGTCACTGAAAATGATTCCTGGTAATCCCCCTTGGGGTGCTAACTTTACAAGGGCATGTCACTCTATAATTTACTAGTCTAAAGAGAACATTTACCTCATTCTTAATCTTTCTTCATTTTTTTCTCTTCTGCATAGATTTTTACCATTTCCGCGATGTCCTCCAATATTAATCTTGTGCACAATTTTGCATTCTACATACAATGTGTCCTACTTACGTTTTCATTGTCTCATAGTTTCCTTGTCGTTTAGTAACTATCCATCCATTGGACTTGTTCCAGCCATCTGTTGTTTGTTATCTCTGTATTCGTCACCCTTCAGCTCCCCACAGAGCACAGGCTTCAACAAACTTATGCCAAGTCTTCCTGTCCTGTGTCATCAGCTCAAGGTCTTTCAATGCCTTCACCATTCCTTTCATCATCATCATCATCATCAGCATCATTTTCCTTCTTTTTTTTATTTTTATTTTGCTTCTTTTGGAGCATGAGCCACCACTGTTGCTGGCCTCTTGAACTTGCAGCAATGGTTTTAGTAACATTTACTTTTACATGGTGATCGTTCCTTTCACGTGTGTCTCAAGTTCTTTTCGCCGTGTACAGGCATACCTCGCTTCATTGCACTTCGCTTTATTGCGCTTCGGAGATATTGCGCTTTGTTCAAATTATTCATGTTTATTTATCAGAACGTCCCTTCTTCTTCCGATTGATTTTGGCTCTCCACCTGCAAAAAGATTACGATTCGCTGTAGGTTCAGATGATGAAGATTAGTATTTTTTTTTTTTAAGCAATAAAGTATTTAATTTTACAGTAGATAGTTCTTTTTAGACCTAACGCTATTGCGCACTTAATAGACATAGTGTAAACATGATTTTAGGCCTTTATATGCACTGGGAAGCCAAAAATATGGGTGTGACCTGCTTTATTGCGATATTCACTTTATTGCGGTGGTCTGGAACCGAACCCGCAATATCTCCGAGGTATGCCTGTATTCTACAGTCTCCCTCTATCTTTCTTCTCCTTGTTTGTTATTATGACGCTAATGAGTGAGTGACCTACGCTGATAAGATTATGTTTGTTCTCATTATTTGTATGTAGTTTTAAAATCTGTGGACGTTTGTATGTGGGTACTGCTTGTTTTCCAAATACAGGTCCCAAATCTGCCAGTCTACACATGTGCTCTAGTGAATTAAAGCAGTGGTTCTCAACGTGTGTCATATGACCCCTAAGGGGTCGTGCCATATTTCCAGGAGTTCAAGATGGTAAAGTACGTTTTTCCCAGCTAAATGTTGACTATTAGAGGGGCCACAGAGGTAAATGAGACGCAGAAGGGGGCAATGAGCAAAGAAAAAAAATGTTGAGAACCCCTGAATTAACGGATGGCAAGACCTATTCGCATATTATTGAAAATAATGAGTATTTTTCATATATACATGCTAATAAACTTTAACATTGTTATAATCTATCTTTCATTCTTATGTCAAGTTTAATCATATACGTGCGGAAAATACCTTTCTCAAATGAGGTAAAGGATTATTTTTAATTGGAAGGTATTTATAGAGGACAGAAGAGTGAACAAAGAAAAAAAAACCTTTTAATTAGAAATGTCTTTACCTGTAACTATCACTGCTGATATGACATTCTAATATCTTAAGGGAATCATAATAACAGTTAATTAAAAACATATCCATAAAACTCTGTTTTCTCTTTCAAATGTGATCACTATCAATCATACACTGCATGGGATGATATTATTTCATGATATAATCAGAAGCGTAGATTCTCCTCCAAGGAGCAGGCCTTCAACAAAAGCAAGCCAAGTCGTCCTGTCAAGAGCATATAACGTAGTAAGTTCCGAACATCGTGCAAATACTAGGGTTGTGGAGTCGACTAAAAATTTTCTGACTTCGCCTTCTGAAATTTTAGAAGCCCGACTCCGACTACAGTTTTTTACTAGTCATATGGCATAAAATTTGGAATCGGAGTCCAGACATTTTTACAGGCTTTTCTTTAACTTGCAACGTATGTCACTCTCTTGTCACCTTCAAATCTTGCAATCCATTTTTCAATCACTTCCAGATAAGCAATAGCTCTGAAACTTGGCATAGTTGTGTATTCCTCATGACAATACGATAATCAGTCGTAAAAATGATAAAATTAATAAAATTAAATTAAAATTAATTAATTTATTTTTTGGTATTGTATCATCAGTGAAATTGGCGATAACTGCAAATAATCTAGGTGTATTCTTTCCAACACGATTGTCTCTCTTGAGAAAAATATTGAAACTTCCCCCCCCCCTTTCCACACACACACTATCGCACGTGCGTGCACAGACATACACACAACTGACAACTACATTTTTAAAAATGTACTTTACAACTCTTATCAAATTTTTTTTTTAAATAAAACAAACAAAAAATATTAACTTTCTGTGTAATATACTGAATAATGAAATCCGCCTGCTGTGCTCTGGACTCGTTTATCGCAAACTGATAATGTCATTAGCGGATCGATTACATTTGACTTAAATTTAAAAACAACAACAAAAATCACTAAAAAGAAGAAAATAAAAAAATATTTAAAAAAGCCTGTGGCGCTGATTCTACATGAAATTAACTTCTGCTTTATACTTCATTACACATTTATGGATTTAAAATATGATAAGCGCTTAAGCGCCCCACGCTTTTTGTCAATTTGATGTTACATTTTTTTACTGCAAGCTATAAACTCCTTGAAAAATTATTTGTGGCTTTTCAGTGCATTAAAAGCCTGTGTTTAAAATATTTTTTTAAATATTTTTTTTTAACCGACTCCAACTCTGACTCCACTAAAAAAACGACAGACTTCACGCTTCCGACTACACAGCCCTCGCATGTACTTGCAAAGTCGCTTAGTTAATGACACACTTACACATCTACTGTGACAAGAATGCTTAGGGGAAAATCTCTGTTCACTTTGTTTGACTTGACTTGACTTTGATCCACTGTCACTGAGCGTCAGCTCTTGGTGACCTGTACACTTTACTTGGCTTGATTTGACTTTGATCCACTGTGACTGAGCGTCAGCTCTTAGTGACCTTACACTTTACTTGGCTTGATCTGACTTTGATCCACTGTGACTGGGCGTCAGCTCTTGGTGACCTGTACACTTTACTTGGCTTGATTTGACTTTGATCCACTGTGACTGAGCGTCAGCTCTTAGTGACCTTACACTTTACTTGGCTTGATCTGACTTTGATCCACTGTGACTGGGCGTCAGCTCTTGGTGACCTGTACACTTTACTTGGCTTGATTTGACTTTGATCCACTGTGACTGGGCATCAGCTCTTGGTGACCTTACACTTTACATGGCTTGATTTGACTTTGATTCACTGTGACTGAGCGTCAGCTCTTGGTGACCTTACACTTTACTTGGCTTGATTTGACTTTGATCCACTGTGACTGGGCATCAGCTCTTGGTGACCTTACACTTTACTTGGCTTGATTTGACTTTGATCCACTGTGACTGAGCGTCAGCTCTTGGTGACCTTACACTTTACTTGGCTTGATTTGAATTTGATCCACTGTGACTGGGCGTCAGCTCTTGGTGACCTTACACTTTACTTGGCTTGATCTGACTTTGATCCACTGTGACTGGGCGTCAGCTCTTGGTGACCTGTACACTTTACTTGGCTTGATTTGACTTTGATCCACTGTGACTGGGCATCAGCTCTTGGTGACCTTACACTTTACATGGCTTGATTTGACTTTGATTCACTGTGACTGAGCGTCAGCTCTTGGTGACCTTACACTTTACTTGGCTTGATTTGAATTTGATCCACTGTGACTGGGCATCAGCTCTTGGTGACCTTACACTTTACTTGGCTTGATTTGACTTTGATCCACTGTGACTGAGCGTCAGCTCTTGGTGACCTGTACACTTTACATGGCTTGATTTGACTTTGATCCACTGTGACTGGGCGTCAGCTCTTGGTGACCTTACACTTTACTTGGCTTGATTTGACTTTGATCCACTGTGACTGAGCGTCAGCTCTTGGTGACCTTACACTTTACTTGGCTTGATTTGACTTTGATCCACTGTGACTGGCCGTCAGCTCTTGGTGACCTGTACACTTTACTTGGCTTGATTTGACTTTGATCCACTGTGACTGGGCATCAGCTCTTGGTGACCTTACACTTTACTTTGCTTGATTTGACTTTGATCCACTGTGACTGAGCATCAGATCTTGGTGACCTTACACTTTACTTGGCTTGATTTGACTTTGATCCACTGTGACTGGGCGTCAGCTCTTGGTGATCTTACACTTTACTTGGCTTGATTTGACTTTGATCCACTGTGACTGAGCGTCAGCTCTTGGTGACCTTACACTTTACTTGGCTTGATTTGACTTTGATCCACTGTGACTGGCCGTCAGCTCTTTGTGACCTGTACACTTTACTTGGCTTGATTTGACTTTGATCCACTGTGACTGGGCATCAGCTCATGGTGACCTTATACTTTACTTGGCTTGATTTGACTTTGATCTACTGGGACTGGACATCAGCTCTTGGTGACCTTACGCTTTACTTGGCTTGATTTGACTTTGATTCACTGTGACTGAGCGTCAGCTCTTGGTGACCTTACACTTTACTTGGCTTGATTTGACTTTGATCCACTGACACTGAGCGACAGCTCTTGGTGACCTTACACTTTACTTGGCTTGATTTGACTTTGATCCACTGTGACTGAGCGTCAGCTCTAGGGGACCTTATACTTTACTTGGCTTGATTTGACTTTGATCCACTGTGACTGAGCGTGAACTCTTGTGACCTTACACTCTACTTGGCTTGATTTGACTTTGATCCACTGTGACTGAGCGTCAGCTCTTGGTGACCTGTACACTTTACTTGGCTTGATTTGACTTTGATCCACTGTGACTGAGCGTCAGCTCTTGGTGACCTTACACATTACTTGGCTTGATTTGACTTTGATCCACTGTGACTGGGCATCAGCTCTTGGTGACCTTACACTTTACTTGGCTTGATTTGACTTTGATCCACTGTGACTGAGCGTCAGCTCTTGGTGACCTGTACACTTTACATGGCTTGATTTGACTTTGATCCACTGTGACTGGGCGTCAGCTCTTGGTGACCTTACACTTTACTTGGTTTGATTTGACTTTGATCCACTGTGACTGAGCGTCAGCTCTTGGTGACCTTACACTTTACTTGGCTTGATTTGACTTTGATCCACTGTGACTGGCCGTCAGCTCTTGGTGACCTGTACACTTTACTTGGCTTGATTTGACTTTGATCCACTGTGACTGGGCATCAGCTCTTGGTGACCTTACACTTTACTTTGCTTGATTTGACTTTGATCCACTGTGACTGAGCATCAGATCTTGGTGACCTTACACTTTACTTGGCTTGATTTGACTTTGATCCACTGTGACTGGGCGTCAGCTCTTGGTGATCTTACACTTTACTTGGCTTGATTTGACTTTGATCCACTGTGACTGAGCGTCAGCTCTTGGTGACCTTACACTTTACTTGGCTTGATTTGACTTTGATCCACTGTGACTGAGCGTCAGCTCTAGGGGACCTTATACTTTACTTGGCTTGATTTGACTTTGATCCACTGTGACTGAGCGTCAGCTCTTGGTGACCTGTACACTTTACTTGGCTTGATTTGACTTTGATCCACTGTGACTGAGCGTCAGCTCTTGGTGACCTTACACATTACTTGGCTTGATTTGACTTTGATCCACTGTGACTGAGCGTCAGCTCTTGGTGACCTTACACTTTCCTTGGCTTGATTTGACTTTGGTCCACTGTGACTGAGCGTCAGCTCTTGGTGACCTGTACACTTTACTTGGCTTGATTTGACTTTGATCCACTGTGACTGGGCATCAGCTCTTGGTGGCCTTACACTTTGCTTGGCTTGATTTGACTTTGATCCACTGTGACTGATCGTCAGCTCTTGGTGAACTATACACTGTGCTATAAGGCGTTGAAAAAAACATACAAGGTGCTTGAATACTAAAGTTTGTCACTTGTGTAGGTTTATTTAAACTTAATTAATTGATTTACGTTACAAGATGCACAGGTGTACTTCAAACAGTTTCAGCTTGTGCGCCACCAACGTTCATACGTCTGCAACCGTTCCCAAGCCTGTTCTATCGTCATTCTCCATCACTTTTATTTTTATTAAAGAATATAACTGAAACAACGTGCTCGACCTGATTTTTTTTTAATTTTGTAAGTTATGTTGCAAATATTACTGACGACTGTGCTTTAAATAGAGAAGTCAGTGATCCTGTCTCGAGACAATATGACCGCGTCAAAATGAGCAAAGAGATATAATTTCCACTCCAGGAAGCTGAACACGTGGAGGAATTCCTAATCTCGGATTACAAGCCGCGATATATACAAAGAAGCGAGATTTTGACGGTTTGTCAGGTTTCAACAGGTGGTTAGCAGTGTTGCCTCGCAACTACTTCCGGGAACTAAGTATAATGGCTCATCATCTTCTAATTCTGCCGTAATCAAATGGTTAAGTTGGAAGGCTATTTAGCTGCATAAATAATGTTAAAAATAATGGAAGAAACATAAGAGTTTTTCAAAATTATGTATACACATGTCGTAAATTTTTAAAGATAGGTCAGAAGATATTTATGATCCCGTCTGAACAGAGGTGATAGTGGTAAATAAGTGAGGTTGAAGGTATAGGAAATAGATTTCACGAGTGAATAGTTTAAGGGTAGAATCTGTCTCTGGATTGAGAAGATTCTCTAGTCCAGCCTATCTTTACGACTGTAATTTATTATAAGACAATCCTACTCTCCATACATGTAACATATACGTTTAACCACTCACACACACACACACAAATATGTGACTACAAGACACACAACCGTGAAAAACTATGGTTACTGGGTATGGGTCTGACCAACACACAAAGTTTAGTTAGTTTGTTGTTTATTATCATTTAAACTTCACAACATCGAATATCAAAAGAATCAAATACATCAAAATTACGTATAGAGAATTAACAGAATGCCTATGTCCTCCTCTCGGTGAGATGATAAGAACCCAACCAAATTAATAACCCCAAAGGTCAAAAGGTTAGCAATAGGTTACGGTATATAGACAGTAAAGTGAGCAAGATTCCTAATACGTTCTACCCCGTAGAGTAAATAATTGTTAAAGCCAAATAAGATAGTTTGGTACAAGCTACATTAACAAGAAAATATTCAATCTCTCTCTCTCTCTCTCTCTCTCTCTCTCTCTCTCTCTCTCTTTCTCTCTTACGTGGCCACGTTCTCTCTTTCCTTACCTAATCTGGTGTCATTTCTAGTCATGTATAATTATCCTGGATATAGTTATCGATATTGGTAATGTCAGGTTTCAGTGGCAAACTTGGCCCCAGTCCAGCCTTAACAGTAACTTTATAAAGGTGGACGCCAAGTTTGGTGAGGTAATCCTGGATCGATATTGTCACCTTGACTAGTTAATGCTAGAAGAATCGAGATATAGTGTTCACCGCAAGGAATGGAACACGAATACATCTGGTATTTGGACACAGCTAGTTGCTACAAATTGTTACTGATGTTGGTATGCGATTGATTAGATAGATCCTACCGGCTAACTCTGGTGGTTGCCGATTCTGAAATAGCGTGACTCGTCTGGATAAATATCCTCTTGGAATAAAACGATTATCAGAAGTCGGGAGAACAGTTATTGTTATTACACCACAATGGGCTGACAAAATGCAAGAAAATATATCTGGATATTGGGTAAGTTCCGTTAAAATTTTACTTATTAAAATGTTCGGTCGTCTCTGTGGCCCGTCCTGTACACAACTGAAACTTGGAAACGCGTCAGCCAACAGAAGACAACTTTACTTCCACTCAGTAAAAAAATCGAGATACGGCCCAAGATATGGCCCCGTAAAAACGCTGGTCGCCGTTGAGCAAGTTGCCCAAAGGATATAGGAACATTATGAAACACTTACTGCTAATAATATCTACATATATATATATATATATATATATATATATATATATATATATATATATATATATATATATATATATATATATATATATATATATATATATATGCACACGGAAGGGGACGAGACATCTCTCATCCTCTCCGTCATCCCAGATTAAGTTAAAAGGCGCACGTTATGTCTAGCCTATCCTGTCTGGTCAGTTATTATTTAATCTTTAACCAATTTCGCACTTACACAAATATCGCTTTTCATTACTAGCTATTTGTTTCGCCACATGATATTACACTAGTCACTTATATAATTACACTTAATGAATTAGAAGTGAATTGTATTGCGTCATTTATCAGTCGCCTAGTGTATTTATTAGTCAACTAAACCATCTCTTTCTGTGTGATAGCGGGTGATTAAATCTACATTACAACTGAAACGTCTGGAATAAAAATAGCTATGCGTTATTTAATTCGCTAGTCTTAACACCTAGAAAATCCCAGGGAATTATAATGGTAAACTTAACACATCAAATCACGTAAATGCTAATTTTTATTACCACAGTCAGAAATGAAACAATCTCCACGAAATGCTAATAACACACTTTCACAATGGCTCTAGAATAACGAGCTATATTATCCAAAAAAAATCTGAGCAACAACTGATAATGATTAGAGGGAGACTCGGTTTATATAGGATCATCATATTTTGATCTCATAAGGCTGTTACTTTTCGCACTTCTAGTGCATAGCAGAAATTCAGGACAAAAAAAGGCGTGGATTAAAATGTGAGTCAGACAGTCAGAAACTGCGTGGTTTGGCTTTAGCAGATGGTAGACATTAAATGGGAAAGCAAAGGCTGTCAGATTACTGTATCATTATTTACATTTCCACGTCAAAACACACTTTGAATGCTGTTAACTGAATTATCGTTTGAGATAGAATTATGACATTATCACATTTAAAGTCCCAAATGTTCAAAGTGTCGACGACCTACAACAATGCATTGTTCACAACGATGAACAACTGACTGCCATTCTGTATTGTTACTAAATGAATTGTTAAACATGCAGTTTTAATTTGTTGTCTCAGGTCCCTCACTGTCGACGTTTTGAGATGAACACAACCTTCTATCAAAATAAAAATAAAAAGAGCTTCACGAGTAATAATCTTATGGCATTATTCATTTTTATCTGGCATTATTCTGCTCTATTCTTGCAAAATAGCGAATTCTACGTTAAGTTATGTGTGAGTTATATGCATTCGAAGTATGTATACACAAATTTTGAAACACTCTGTATTAAATTTGAAAGAAAATGCGGTTCCAGAATACGAGAGGCCCTTGACGAAAGAAAAAAATGCCTCTGTGAATATACTTTGCTATCAGAAGTGAGGAAGAAAACAGGAACAATGACGCCATATGATGGTCTACATTGCCCATCAACACCCTCTAGTCTTCATGCACAACATTTCCTTCTCTTTGAGGACGATAACAATGATTCTGATTGTTTTTTTTTTTTTTTTCTTACTCAGAAATATTCTGTTCAACCCTTAATGGGTTATAATTATGATATTTATAACGTGCCTACAGTTTTGGATATTATATTCAATCGCCGACCTCTGCTTAACGCATTCTTTCTTGCCTTTTATTGTCTGTTAGTTAAATGATAGATGTTCATTGTTAATAAATGTGATTTATTTATTTAAATTATACAGACAGACAGACAGACAGACAGACAGACAGACAGACAGACAGACAGACAGACAGACAGACAGACAGACAGACAGACAGACAGACAGACAGACAGACAGACAGACAGACAGACAGACAGACAGACAGACAGACAGACAGATAGATAGATAGATAGATAGATAGATAGATAGATAGATAGATAGATAGATAGATAGATAGATAGATAGATAGATAGATAGATAGATAGATAGATAGATAGATAGATAGATAGATAGATAGATAGATAGATAGTCTGTAAGAAACCTGGGCGGGTTAAATCGCATATGGTATTACTCTTTAGATGATAAGAAGAACCTTTGCAAAGTTTGATCCCTATTTGTCAGAGGGTGTGATTTGGTTTGGTTTTAAGGACTATCTTCATTGTACACGGACAACTCCATCAGTGCTCCGATCTCCTGCCTTAAGAGGATCTAAGCACAGTGACCGAACTCCGTAGCACCGTCGAGAATTCCAGTGTGTGTATATAGGAATCACACATTCTATAAATATTTTTGTGGTGGGTAGGTTTCTAATTTTTAAATTTTGCCAGGGCAGCGGCCTTCCAGATAGGCCTATCTTTACGATATCTAACTGCCGTGGGATTTTTAACGTGCGCAACTTGTACACGGGACCTTATCCGAGAAGGCTAGGCATCCGATCTCACTATCCAGGAGACCAGGGGCGAGTATGACACAACTTTTTGTTCAGCGGTTCCTTTAGTTCTTCTTTGACCTAGAACGTCCTTGTTGGTTCTTTCAGAAGTTTGAACGCGTGTCTGCTTTTATTACTTTCCTTCCATGTTGTCTTCCATTCCTCGTTTATAGTTAGCTTCACTTGGCTTTTAATCTCAGATTTTCCAAGCCCTGCTCTTACATTGTTTTTACTTATTCTTCCATATTTGGCAGTCTGGTCTGCTTACTCATTACCAGCTATACCTATATGTGCTGGAACCCACACTAGCCTCACACTGCAGCCTCGGTTCCCTAATAATGTATTAATTGAAAGAATTTCTTCCTTGATGTCTGGCCGTCTCCATTTACCTTGGTGTTCTAGTGTTTGTAGTGATGATAGTGAATCTGTAAAAATCGTAACTGCTTCTGGCGGATTATCTTCAATTATTTCTAAACCTTTTAAAATTGCTACCATCTCCGCTGTAAAAATTGAAGCACCTTCAGTTACACTGTAGTTCTTTTAAATTCCCCACTGTGGTAATACAACCTCTGCACCTAATTGCCTGCTATCGCCCTTGGATCCATCAGTGTAAACAGCGAAGCTTTGTTTTGTAAGTTGGTTTATGAACTTTCTTATTAGCGTCTTTACTTCCTTGTCTTCTATGTGTTCTTTAACCTTTTCAGTGAGTGTGTAGTCTATGATTGGTGCTTTTAGTTCCCAGGGTGGTATAGTGTTTCTATATTTACTACTATTATTAATTGTGTTTGACAGTTCTTTGACCCGTATTAGATCTTCAATAGTTCTCCACTCTGTTGGATATCTTTCTGTATTCAAGGGTACTTCCTATACACTTGGTTGGTTTTGGGCAATTGCTTGATGTGCTGGGTGGATCATTTCTTGTGCTACTTTGCTCCAATAATTAAATCTTAGTTCTTTCCGTCTTAGATCAAGGGGCAGTATGCCGACAGTTAGACAGACAGACATTGACCTTTAAATTTGTAGATTTTCCGCCATTGTTTTTTTTTCTGTGATGATATCTTATTTTTCTACAGTTTCTCTCCTTTGAAATACTCGGTTGCTTGGTAGCCTCTATAACAGCTAGAATGATAAACCGTCTTTATGTGAGTATTATTTTAAACAGCTGCACTTAAAGTTTACAATTATTATAAAATTGACAACTTTAAAATTTAAAACAATACAACAATCTCTTTACTAATGATATCTAATGTGAAGCAAGTATGAATAAAATATCACCAATATAAACAATACTGTACGTGAAACTAAATATAAATTTAGAATTTATGGCTAATTTTTTAAAGTTATGATATACTAATTAATACTCAGGGCCAAATTTGTAACTGTGGGGCCCGATTGGGACCATTTCGGTGGTGTCCTTGGACTTAAGATTATTTAAGATTAGATGTCAGGAATATATGCGTTTGAATTGCATTTTTATAACTATATATATTATCTATATTTTGACATAAAATTTTTAAAAAAAAATTTTTACTTATGAAGAAACTAGCAATAACCCGTCAAACTTGACGAGTTTTTAATTATAGTGTGCTGTTTCCGTTCCCGGATGAGCAGATAGAAGTACATTCTTAGAGTGTTTTTTGTTTCTTTCCATTATACAGTGTAATCAAACTGTTCATGAACACCGTCATTTGAACGCTTTTCTTTGTTGATTGTAACTATTTTCGGGAGAGTATATATAATGGAAACAATACAATTTTTCAACACGGTTGCATTCCTCAGCTGTACAACGTACACAAGGCGAGAATTGTTATTTTAGATTCAATTAAAAAGTTCTTTGATGACAACATTTCGTGTGAAAGTGCGTGGATTGTTTTCAAAGAGTGTTCCCTGATAATAAGTGGTTTTAACAAAAAGTTTTCATGATTTGTACATCAGGTGAGGGAGCCGCGGTAGCATAGTGGTTAGTGCACTGGCTTCCTAGCTCAGTGGTCTATGGTTCGATCCCAAGATGAGGTGGGATTATTTTTTTAGGCCGCAAACGGCTCCTGGGTCGACCCAGCCCCAACTGGGTACCAGAGCAACTCTGGGAAGGTTAAGGCGGCCGGCGTGATGCTGACCACAGAACCCCTAGTGTGCCGATGGTCAAGAAAATATGGGCCTGTTACCAATCTGGTTGCAATGCATATGTTCAACTGATGTAGTAAGGCTGATATATATATACTGCTATGGTGGTAGTGGCTGGTGATGTATCGTGCTGTAATATGACTAATCGCGAATGTGTGACCTGGTAGTTCGTCGAGGTGGACGTCTATGTATCAGTGCAGACTGGTATCACCACACGTAACGTACAAGAGTGTGTGTGGCATTCATCACCTTGATACGAATTCCTAATACCACTTAGAAGCAACTGTCGTCTTCCTGACGAACAGAAAATAACACCGGAGACTCTAAATACAGTGGAAGAGTTTCCATCCCCAAAAGGCAATGCAGAGAAACAATCAGACATTCCGTCTGACAGACCCAGAACAAAAAACACGGCCTCCCGCCGGAAATCTTCTTCAAAAAACTCTCTTAGTTTGGACATGCGCAGTTCGCATCCCCTCTGACCTATCCAGTCAGCTGGGGTCACCTTTTAAAGAGGAGTAACTACATATATACTTTCCCTCAAAGCAAAAGATGAGTATTCGCCCTTAGATTATGGTTCCAATGAAGAATACATTAGACCCAAAAATCTTATTCATATATAACAAGCATACAGACAGACTTCCAGGGTATGAAGAAGAAAGGGTTTTTTTTTTTTTTTTTTTTTTTTTTTTTTTTTTTTTTTGCGTACGCCCGCTAATACTCGAGGCGAAATCTCAGGTTATTATTTATGTCTAACCTGACATTGATTTTACGTGAGTATCCCTTTATTTCTTGTACAGAGACAGGTGTCCCTCGCCATTCAGGCAAATACTCGCCGATTTCGGAGGTACCCATTGCAGCTGGGTCGGCTCAGGAGCCGCCAGTCCCTGGTCGACGACACTCCTTCAAATGTCCTCGCCAGGTCTCGAGTTAATCCAGTCCAAATCCCGGTCGACGAAAAATCCTCAAATGCCGTCGCCCGGGTTTGATCCTGTTGGCTTCAGTTCTTTTATTTCCTCGACTAGCACATGATTATCTAAATGTGCAAACTTTGTGGACTTGACAAGTTCCTGAATTTTCAACCTATAATTTCTCTCTCTCTCTCTCTCTCTCTCTCTCTCTCTCTCTCTCTCTCTCTCTCTCTCTCTCTCTCTCTCTCTCTCTCTCTCTCTCTCTCTCTCTCTCTCTCTCTCTCTCTCTCTCTCTCTCTCTCTCTCTCTTTCTGCCTCTCTCTGTGTCTCTCTGTTTGTCTCTATCTCTCTTTCTCTCTCTCTCTCACACACACACACACAAAAGGAAATCTTTCGGAATCTCGTCTTTGAAGCTCTGTATGACCATTCCGCTCATCTTGGCTAGAGCGTCAGCCGTGGTCGCAAAGGACTCTCGCTTATATATATATATATATATATATATATATATATATATATATATATATATATATATATTCGATATATATATATATATATATATATATATATATATATATATATATATATATATATATATTCCCTGTTGCGACTGCTATCTTGTTTGTGTGTGCCAAGACTCCTCCACCCCTGTGACGGTATTGCCTCCCCTGCTTTGCAGTAGTGGTCCAACAGTGATCAAACTCAACGGAGTCTATTTGTGCACAAGATTACTCTTGGCAGAAATGTAGATAGAAGAGTAGTAAAGCTTCTATCACATGGGAGTCTTCACAAGAAATTCAGGTAAGCGAAAACAATGCTGGCTGTCGCTAAGCACGTTAATTCTGTAACCTGCCGACCTCTTTTGTGAAGAATTTAAGCACTTATTTATCAGCTCGTTAAGCCTCAATCCCTGATTTACTCAGTGGAATTCTCTTATTCAAGTATAGCTCTGTTTAGAATGTGTGTAGTAATTGACTGAGACAAACATGCAGCAACTTTAAAATGATCAAATCGAATTTAATTTTGTAACATTACAAATAACAAAATTTAATAATCCCTTTAGTTTTTAACAGTTTGAAAATAATTTGAATAGTTATGGATAAAGAAAACTATCATCCTCGTATTTGGGGATTGCAAAAAGGGAAAGAAAGTTCAGATGGCAGCATATATTTGAACTTAGCTGCCAATGACGGTTCTGTCTTTTCACACTGATAACTCGTCTCTGGTAAAGGTTGTCGGGTGTAGCTCGTCTCCCAGAATCTTCAAGGAAAGTCTACACAGTGTGTCCTGTGTCTTAAAGCGTAGGCCACTGATCCCGTCTTGTTCCAGAAATAGTACGTTCTGCTGGTACCACCAATAATCCAATCCTGGCTACAGACTTGTCGCACAGATGAATAAAAAAGACGAATCGTTCTCTTACAACACGTGTCTGTGATTTCTTTTAATTTTAACATAGATTGCCCCTTCTGACTCCGTGTTTCTTCAATTTCCTAGTCCCGGTTGTTCCTTATTAAAATTTGAAAGAGATTTCCTGTGCTTTATAAGTCTTATCTGGTTCTCCAATAAAAGGTCCGGAAAACAATTAGGAATTAGGAATCTAGTTTTCACTGTGGCGAAGGTCTGGTGTTGTCTTGGCAAGCGTGCAAATCACAGAGAAAAAAAAACTGAAATTGTCAGCCTATATTCCCTCCAGTGATGTTATGAATCTAATCAGAAAGATCCAATCATTTCAAATCATGCAGGATAGGCTGTGATATTTCAAAATAGTCCCACGTGAAATAAGGTGCGTGCCTGCAAAGGTCACGTATTACCATATATGGACATCTGATGCCTTGTATACACTCTTACAAACATATTTGTAGACTCATATTGTCTAAAATGTAATAAATCCATGATTACTTTTTAACCAAGGACCGGAATCAATTACATCACATTTGTCTGCCCATATGTGACACACAGACAGTAATCTCGTTATCTGTCGTACGAGTGCGCAAACCCCGGGTCTTATCGGTGAATTAAGCCGATAGCGTAGACCGATGTAAGTTTTAGTCAGCCGCGCCTATAACCACAAATCCTTGCAAATGTGATATTTATCACCTACAGGGTGATTTGATAAAATCAGGTATCTGCTATTTAGCAGCAAAATTAAGACAGAAAGAAAAGTGCGATAATTTACAGCACCTAATAAAAATCAGTACCACAAATGTACCGATACTGCCGGAGAGAACCAACGATCGACAGAGGTCGCCTCGTTTCGTCACAACCCCCATCTTCGGTTGCATTAGTTGCTGATCCATTTGTGTATACATGGATCCAGGTGTTTCTTGAGTAAGGTTTCTCTATATATTTTGTGGTTAGGACTCTCCTTTCTGTTTCATTTTGGCTGGTCTTTCTCTCAATACCAGGAACGTTTTCTATCATTTCAGAGAAGCACTGTTGTTTCCAAATTGGTAGCTTGTAAGCAGTACATATGGGCGTAGCTGTTGATATTGCATTTATGGGGTCTGCTCTCATCTTTGTTTTGACTGCCTCTACAAAGTTGCTTCGCTTCAGTCTTCCCCTTCCAAGTCCATTTATTATCTGGTACATTGAGTGATCTATCAGCCTCCTGAATTTCTCGGCTTGTTGCTGAGCTCTGCTATCTCTTCTATCCTCCATAGGCTGGAGGTGAGTTATCTTTTCCAACTCTTAAATGAGTGTTGACTTCATGCCCACTGTTATGATTCTTATTGCTTGGTTTTGGGTTCTGTTTATTTTGTCAAAGTTCGACTTAACTGCCGTTGACCATGCTGCAATCACATATTCTAAGACTGGTCTCACTCGCCCAGTATGTAGCTTCTTTAGTAATCTCTCGTCTGCTCCCCAACCCGTGCGAGCAAGTTTTTTCATGATTGCCATTCTCTGCCTCATTCTGGGTTTTCCAAGTCAAGCGGCGATCAAAGGTAATACCTAGGTAGTTTTGGTTTTCATCCAGATGTAGATTTTTCCCCATTCAGCACCAATTTGGAGCTCTGTGGTTTGTTTGAGAGAGAAAACACTGTGTATGATATTTTCCCTTCATTTATCTTTACTAGCCATGCCTTGGCCCACTCATCCAATGATGTTAGGGCTTGCTGCACCCGAATGCTTGCCGTAGTGACATATCCCTCTGAGATCCACAGGGCTAAGTCGTCTGTAAATGAAGCATTGTGAGTTCTTCTTGGAATATTATCTGATATGTCATTTATATATGCAAAGAACAACGTGGGTGACAGGACTCCCCCTTGGGGAACACCCTGCTCCAATACCATCTTCCTACTGGTCTGTCCTTGTAGTTGGACTCTGGCAGTTCTATTCCCAAGATAGTTGCTGATCCATTTGAACATTCTCCCACACACTTCACTTCTTTGCAGCTTGACTTTCAGTCCATCTTTCCACACTTTGTCAAATGCTTTTTCTAAGTCCACCCAAACCACCAGTGTGTGCTTTTTCTCTTGGAAAGCGTCCTCAATTTTCTGAGTTATATAAGTGATCTGAATATATATATATATATATATATATATATATATATATATATATATATATATATATATATATATATATATATATATATATATATATATTCTATTATTCTCCTTTATTCCGTTATTTAAATCTAACAGCATATCCCAGTTTCAGGAGATAGAAAAGCAAGGGATACAGAAGACATGGAAAGATCTTGAGCTGCTGGCATAGAAGAGGAAGACCCGGCACAACACTGTTGAAAGCCTATGATCCTTGGGGAGCTGATGAACCATGTTGATGATTACATTGTTAAGTTACATGAAGTAATCAAGATTTGCCGTATATTGATTATAGTTCTTGACCCCGTTATATAAGGGGACCCCTACTAAATGTGTGCCTGGGGGGAACCTTTGCACTGTAGTTACGCTACTCCCAGTAAATAAATAAATATTACTGTAACTGTCTCTTTTCTCCCAACATAGGAGAAAATATCTCCTTTAAGCCAAACAAACTAAGGGGGTACCATTAAAGAAACCTAAGTTGCTGGCAATACCAATCATATATCAATCATTACTAAATACTATAATTATAGCAATATACAAATGTCATGAATTACAATGCTATATTAGCAACATATCATTGATGGATGGACAAAATGAAATTTGTTAAATTATCTAAACATCATCCAAATACATTTGTATTACAACATATTAGGATATTAAGGACAGACAAAAGTCTGAAAGTGTATCAGGAAAAACTAGGACACAAGATTTAACTGGAATCATGTGGGCATCTGGACAATATGTCCGCCATCACATTATCCGAACCACGGATAGCTCGCACCGTGAAATGGAAAGGCTGAAGAGCAATAGCATAACGAGTAGACCTCGAGCTCTTCAAATCCTTACTTTGCATAGCCGTAAGAGCTTTTTGGTCGGTTTCCATAAAGAAATGCGCGCCCAGAAGGAACCTTTGTAGCTTAAGAATGGACCAAACCATAGCCAACAATTCACGGTCTAAAACCGAGTAATTCCTTTCTGCCGCATTTAGCTTCCTAGAAATATACATTACAGGATGCAGAGTTCCTGAATATTCCTGCATTAGTGCCGCTCCAATCCCAGTGGAAGAGGCATCACTACGAAGAACAAAAGTCTTATCAATCGTTGGTAGTCTTAAGATAGGATGAGATGAGAACAAATTCTTAACCTGATCCAATGAAGATTGGCATTCCTGGGACCAACGCACCATATTAGGAGAACCTTTTTTCAATAACGATGAAAGTGGTGCCATAATGGAGGACAGATTCTCAATGAATCTTCCATAGAATTGTATCAATCCCAAGAGACTACGCACTTGCTTTTTTGTCTTCAGAACCGAGATATTTAATATCTTCAAAATGTTTTGGTCCTCTGTCTTCAACAGACCATGACCAACTCGATGACCTAGGAAGGAAATTTCACTAAACCTAACAAAAGCTTTAGAGGGTTTTGCAGTCAAACTATGCTCACGTAGAGTAGATAGCAATTCCTTTAGACCCAAATAGTGTTCTTCCCAAGTATCGCTGAAAAGACAGATGTCGTCTAAATATGCGATGACATCTGCACGATCTGATAGAATTCGTCGCATCATGCGCACGAAAGTCGCTGGGGCGTTCATAAGCCCGAAAGGCATAAAATTCCATTGAAACAGACCCCTAGGTGTCGAAAAAGCAGTGAGAGGTTTGGCGTGTTCCGTCAGTGGGACTTGCCAATAACCTTTCGACAAGTCTAGTTTAGTAAAGAATTTAGCTTTAGAAAGTCTAATAAGTAGATCATCTAATAATGGCATAGGTTCAGCATCGAACTTCGTAACTTGATTTAATTTGCGATAGTCAACGCAAAGACGTATGTTATTGTCTTTCTTTCGAACAATAACTATCGACGAAGAATAAGCTGAAGTGGATGGTTCAATTATTTGCAGTTGAATCATTTCATCCAATTCTTTCTCGACTTGTGCTTGAAAATGAATAGGTATTGGGTATGGTCTTACTCTGATCGGATTACGATCAGTAAGTATGATGTCATGTTCTATGACATCTGTGTGTCCAGGAATGTCGGTAAGGACATCCTGATATGATTGTAGCGTAGAGGATACTTGACGTTGCTCCTCAAAAGACAAGTTCGAAGAGATTGTAACGTTTTTCCATGATTCCGTAGAAGTAAGTGGAATCGCAGGAAGAGGTAAGTTAACGTCAGAAAAAAATAGTTTCCTCATCCTGTATAACGGACAGGGATGCGATGTGACCATGTTGGACTGGAGAGTTGTCCATCGCCTGGAAAATAGGCTGCAAATAGTCTGGACGTTCAATAAACTCTGTTAGCATATTTATATGGAAGGTTTTATGCCTTCCATCCACATCGACGATATAGTCGACATCGGAAATTTTGGAGACTATAGTGTATGGACCTTTCCATGAAATGAGAAGTCTATTCTCTCTTGAGGGAAGTAAGACATATGCTTTGTCTCCAGGACAAAGTTGACGTAGGCGTCTTTTCTTGTTAGCAAATCGCCTAGCTTTTTCTTTCGCAAATTCGGAAGATGAAGTTGCTAACCTGCACGATTCGATAATCTTTTCTCTAAGAGAAATTACATATTCATATGACGATTGTGTATCATCGTCAATATTATCAGAAGTTATCAAATCGTGTAACAAGGACATCGGACCGCGCGGTTGCGCACCAAAGACAAGTTCGAAAGGAGAAAACCCCGTATGCTCGTTGGGAACTTCTCTATAGGCAAAGAGGACTGCAGGTAAAACCCTGTCCCAATCTTCAGGATGATCCTCCGTTATCTTGCCAAGTAAGTTCTTTAGTGTCCTGTTAAGACGTTCTACCAATCCATTGGACATTGGATGATAAATACTACTGAGAGACCTTTTAATGTCTAGCGTAGCCATTACCTGAGACATAACGTCCGAAATTAACTGAGTGCCGTGGTCCGACAGTATTTCTCCGGGGAATCCCAGACGAGAAAATATGAGCCAAAGAGCATCAGCGATATCGACAGTTGATATGCTCTTCAGAGGAATAGCCTCTGGCCAACGCGTGCACATGTCCACGCAAGTGAGGATAAATTGGTGTCCTCTGGCTGACTTAATTTTGAACGGACCAATGATGTCTATAGCCATTTTCTGAAACGGCCGAATCGGAATATCTGCAGCCTGAATAGGAGCAGCATGTCTCGGACCTCTAGACTTGACCTCTTGACAAATTTTGCAAGATCGGCAATAAATTCGTATGTCTTTATTAACAAATGGCCAAAAGAAAGACGCAAGGACTCTAGTTTTAGTTCTGGAAAAACCCATATGTCCAGCACACTGAGAATCGTGTGCATGCTGAAGAATTAAGGCTCTCATACACTTAGGCACAAGAATTTGCGAGTGCATAGACTTGTCCGAGTGTTGTACCATCCGTACCAATATACCATTCTTCATAGTAATATACGATTTGTGATTCGTATTTTGATTGGGATCCCCTTTCTTTGCAAGAAGGAAGAATTTCTTCAAAGAAGGATCCTCTTCTTGACGTTTAACAAACGAGTCATGGGAAATCACCAAGTGCTCGTCTTGGCTATCAACTTCATTACTATTATCCGATGAAGTTGGGGGATTAAGAGCTTGAGCTCTTGTCACCACTGCATTGACCGTTTGAATGTTTTTTTTCTTCCCAACTAGAAATTTGTTGCGGGGTGCATTCCTTAACCCCATGAATACGACCGATTATAAGATCCACAATAGGATTAGGAAGAAGACATGCATGGACATCTCCTGTGAAGAAGGGAGTGTCAATCCTAATAATAGCAGTAGGATAACTTTCCATAGTACCACCAAATGTAACACATTTGATTGTTTTTCCAGTGGCACAGCAAGGATCTATCAGAGACTCCCTAACCCCGACGGTAGTACATCCCGAATCGAAGAGTACTGAGACTAGCCTATCATTTATTAGACCTTTATGTAAGATGAGAGATCCTCTCCCATCATGCGCAACTGTAGCAGGTAGAGCAGGAAGAGGGTGACCACAACTTAGAGTAGATACAGTCGATGAGTCGAACAATGTTAAGCATTGGGGGCATTCAGTTGCTCTCCCAAAATCGAAAGCACAACCAGTGATAGCCCTAGAGTTACCACTATCATTTACTGTATTACAGGCTCCATCAAACTCTTGTTGTGCAGAGTTTGCCTGTTGGAAAGGTCTTTTTTTGTTAAACCTAGGTCTGCCTCGATTATCATTTCCCCTGTAATTATTTCGACTATCATTTCCCCTGTAATTGTTATCATATTGCCTATTGTAATCATCATTCCGGTTTGAATCCCGGTTTCTAAATTCACCATCGTCATAATCTTGACGTCGAGAATGGTTATCTCGAAAGCTCGAATGGTTATTATTACGATAACCCTTGCGAAAGTGTCTAAGATTATTACCATTAAAATTACGAGAACTACCATCTTGTCTCCAATTCATAGACGAAGAACCATCATGTGTTGGATTACTCCGCTTCTGAGTGTAATTCTGATTACTTCCCCTATTCCAGTTTTGTTGAGCACCCTGGAATTTTTTTTTGAAATTAGGGCCATATGGTGTTGCCGAAGCAGCTGGCAACCCTTCTTTCACTTTAGAATTGCTAACTGTAGCATGGGGATGCGCGGTGGCATACTGACAACAGTATTCCTCCATATCTTTTAAGTTTTTAGGCTTACGCTCATGAAGGAATGCAAGAAAAGAATCATTAACAGATGACAAAACCTTATCTCGCAATAATAAGTCCATTAGACCTTCATATGTTTTCTCAGTCTGAGACAACTCAACCCATCGTGTAAATGTACGACGTATTTTTGTAACAAAATCAGAGAAATCTACTCCATTTTCTGGCAACATTGTCCTAAAACGAAGACGATAGTCTTCTTCTTTTAGTTGGTATTTTTTTAGCAATGCTGCTCTGACAACATCATAATTAGTCCTGTCATGTTTGTCTATTGTCATAAGAGTAGTCACTGTGTCACCTGTAAAAAATTCCATCAGTTGTTCAACATATTTTTCCTTTTTTATGTTATGCGTATCGCATAAAAATTGGAATCTATCTAGATAATCTGCTACGTCATCCTTTAAAGGATTGAAATGAGGCAATTTAATCCTATTAACAAACTCCTTTGTCGTACTCGAAGTTGTTTGCTGAGCACCCGTACTCGCCAATTTCAATTTCTCTAACTCCAAAGTTGCGAGTCTTTCATCAAGTTCCATCTTCTGTTTTCTTTCCTCATGTTCCATTTTTCTAATTTCAGCCTCAGCTTGAAGTTTTCTCTCCTCTGCAGCAGCTTGAGCTTGAATTTTTTTCTCCTCTGCAGCAGCTTGAAGTTTTTTGTCTTCCATTTCCATCTGGAATTTTCTTTCATCAGCCTGAGCTTTTCTCTCCTCAGCAGCAGCTTGAGCTTTTCTCTCCTCAGCAGCAGCTTGAGCTTTTCTCTCCTCAGCAGCAGCTTCTCTCTTTGATACCTTTTCTCTTCAAGTTCTAATCTTCTATTCTCAGCATCTAGCTTCTTTAGTTCAGCATCTGCTCTCCTTTGTTCAGCTTCTGCTTTCAATTTAATTTCCTCTTTTTGTTTCTTTTCTTCTGACTTTAATGCAGTGGCGAATAGAGCAGATGAATATTCTTCCAATTCTTTACCAGACTTACCAAGAGTCAACCCTTTCTGGATGAAGAAATCCAATGTAGACATTCTGTCTAATGAGATCAGTAACCTGAAAAATTCAACAATTACCTTATCCCACTTCAATGGGAGACAAGTCTGAAATGCTAGACTTGTATACTCACTTCACTTTATTTGACTCTCTTAGTCTTAGACAAAGACCTTGTATGGTCCTCTTGTTTATAATGTAACAAAAAATCACTTGAGTACCTGTGGAAAATAATTCCTTTATATCCCATTCACTATGGGCACAAGTTTTTTTTTTTTAAAGAACTTGAATATGTATTTCACCTTGTCTCAATCTTTGAAGATAACAAGTCTTTTATCAAAGAACTTGTATAAATATCTTATATAATAATATTTTATTAACAATCTCTATATGAAGAGTGTACCTTATCAATAACAATAATAATAATACATGACCAAGTATATGTATATAGACTGTGTATGACGAAAACAACACTAACTGATGTCGTCACAGCTAAAAAAAAAAAATAGCAACAAAAGTCGCTAGCAAATTTCAATTAAGAAAATTGCAATCCCTACAGAACGCTTACAGTAACCCTCGATTAAGTGGCATATTTACTGTAAGACCCACCAACCGAAAACCCGCAAAAGAACACAAGAAAAATACACAACAATAGTACAATTAACATAAATAGCAATCAATTCAATGTGTTGCAAAATAAAGCTTAGTCACACATGATATTAAAGTAACTAACTTGCTCCTTGCGAACACAGAAACAAAATGTCAAGCGCGCACTGAATGTCAAATCCACTGTAGCATAAAGTGGTATTCACGAACAAAAGTTACTATGACCTTCTCGACTTAGGACTTGCACATAGAATGTTTACAATTTCCACGTACTGTTTACAAACACTTGACCACGACCAATATAGCTTGAATGCTCGGGCGTAGAAAAGTCTGTTGTTGACTGAAACGTGTAAACGACCAGCGGTACCGTTTACAAAAAGGGACTCGACTTGCAGTTGTGGTCCACGTAGCAAATGCCTAGATGTTAACTTCAGTACTTGTCCTGTTGTGGTTTATGTAGCATTATAACATAAATGCTCGCACTGTTTATCTGGGTCAACAGTTGATGACCTATTTCTGTCCTGTGTAAACAAAACTTGAAAGCATAGAGTATGTGTGTTATTCTCAGTTGTCCACTTTGTTCCTCATGACATGTAGCACATGTAGAAATGTAAATTTCTGGACAACACTGGAGGCATAATAAATGTAGCATAAGTCCACGGAAATGTTAATTTCTCGCTCTGTCCAGCTTAAACCCACAAATGTAAGGTGTACTTGTCCTTCTCACGAAAATAGCCCCATCATCCAGAAGTGTAAGTAGCCTGGTGGGGTGTCTGTTTAAGGCTGGCGTACCAGAAATGTATCAGAAGAGCCCACGTAACTGGCCACCAAAAATGTAACTGTACTTTTTCTCTTGTTGAGGTGATCACTGGCCCAAGACAGTATACATGTTGTTAGGTGTGTAGTGCGAGCGGATGATGAACTGAGTGTGGGTGTGAATGAAGGCGCGAATGTGTTTAGGCTCTTATGTATGTAGACCCTGCAACCCATACACTCACATGCAGTAGTCAAGGATGCTTGGACACTGCAGACACGTTTCAAAACATTTATTGACGAGAACACACAACAGGGACAGTCATTGTAAACAAGGTCATGCTGACCGGAAATCGATAGGTATACATTAGGCATTCAGCAAGCTGGTAAACATTTGAATATTCGTGCATGGTCAATACAATGTTCTTCAATAAGGACAGTTCGTGGCGTCGCCCTGGGATTACTGACTAAACGCGTCAGATACCTTAATCACTTTGACACATAGGTGCAACTTGGCATTCCCCGCCAATTGCACATTATCAGGCTGTAGCATAATAGAAAAAACAACAGAAGTGATGGGCACACCGGAGAATCGAACCCAGGAACATCCGAACGTCAACACCGTCTAGCTACGGAAGCGAATTACACTATCCTAGCTGCCAACTAGGCACCAGCGTTTCCCATAATGCAGCACCGAAGGTACGCGAAAGCGCTTCAGGGGTACACGGCAGAATTGTTCATTTTACTTTTAGGTGCAGAAAACAATTAATCAAATGTCATTATTTGAGAATGGTATAGAAATAGAGACAATTTTATGTATGCCCTCTTACAAAACCAACACGCTCTGTGTCTAGCTGAACATGGCGCGCCTCACCACAACAAGGCAACTTTTTTAAAGACAAGTTTATTTACAATTTCAGTAACAAAATAGTCAGTATTAAAAATGTTCTTGCTCTACTAGTCAGCAGGCGTACTTTAATTTCAGGCTGGTACGAATCCACTATGTATATTCGCTGTCCTATTAAAATGTGCAAGAGCTACAAAGCTTCCAGACTCGAAAGATCTTTTATATTTTGACCTGCGCCATAATATAACCGAAGCCACCTGTGTCTAGGTTGAAGGAGTGCTCCTCGCCAAAACGAGACAACATTTTATTTATCAGAATGTGTGTGGATATTTTTTGTTATATCTTAAATTATTATAATTAGTTTTGTTTTTTAATTATTATCTCTATACATTGTGTATATATCTAATCTATATTTTTGAACGTCTGTCAGTTTGTTCCATGCAGAAACAGGGAACGCATTTTTTTTTTTTTTTTATGAAAGTTAGACATTAATTGAATTGTTTCCCTTGACATTAATTTTGGGTCAATGTATCAATGGATTTCCCTTTTTTTTTAAAAAAATAAGAAGAAGTATTCTATTAGAGCACGCGTCGCAATTTTTTTGGTTTGTCTACTTTTAAAGTCTTCATTATCACACACAGCAAGAAACATCAGATGACATTCTACTTAGAACCTGTGGAGTTGGTGACCCACTAGCACTAAGGATGAAATCCAGAGATGATCTTCATGATTGGAGTAGATATGCTGGAGGTGAGATGTATAGTTGTCATTGGGTTAATCCGAGAGTTAACCGTGAAGGGTTGGTCCTGGATGCTCAGATAATAATGGTGGCTCAGAAGTACCGCAACCAGGTGATATATTAAAAGTTCAGTTACTTTTTTTCTCGGGTAACGCCCGGTATGTCTGCTAGAGCGCGTGTGTGTGTGTGTGTGAGTGTGTGTGTGTGTGTGTGTGTGTGTGTGTGTGTGTGTGTGTGTGTGTGTGTGTGTGTGTGTGTGTGTGTGTGTGTGTGTGTGTGTGTGTGTGTGTGTGTGTGTGTGTGTGCAGAGCCGGATTAACGTAGTAGCACAAGTAGCAAATGCTACGGGCCCCGCGCTTTTAGGGGCCCCGCGCCAATAAATACGTACATAATTTTTTGGTCATCTTCTAATACGAGCGTTGATGGGAAGGAGCGAAGCTCCTGACCGGGTTGGAAGGAAAGTCCACTGACCCCCCAGCCTCGCAATGACATGTCATTGGGCCAAAAGAGCTGGAAAGCTCGAGTGCCGCTGGTTAGAGAGAAGAAAAAAAATACGAGCGTTAAACCAATGATCTTGTGATTTATGCCATCTTTAACGCCTTTTCATTTGGTGTCACGAAATTGTGAGAGAAAGAGCATAAGAGGGTGACTTAGTGTGACTCTTCATTATTTTAATCTTAACTGTTTGCGGACGGAAGCCATTTAAGTGGCGTTGAAAATTTGGTCACGTTTGGACGGAAGCCACTTTTTTGGCTCTAGGCAACTGCCCCTCTAATTTTGTTTCGTTCTTTGTTAAATGAATTTGCATTAACAATAAAAACTAGAATTTAGGAAACGGAAACTTCCTGTTTTAATTGAGGTATACGGTGTGCTCGCACTCTCTTTCGATCTTGATTAAAATTTCTTGATTTGTAAGGTTAGAAAACTCAAAAAATGAGCAGTGGACACAGGCATATTGGACGTAATTATGCTTCTGGAAGTGAAAAACGTAAAGCGAAGGAATAAAAAGAAAGAAGAGATCAACTTGTGATATCAAAAACACGTAAGCAGACAGAATATTTTGATGTTCATGCTGGTGGTACTCTAACTGCTGAAGCTGGAAGTACAGGAACAACTAGTACTAGTGCAGGCTGTGCAGCAGAAAACATACAGCAAAACCCAGTATACACTGAGTCTGAATGTGAAAGAATAAGTGAAACGAAGAAGTACTCTAATGATATTGGTGACTGGCCGAACAATATAGATGACTGTGTGGGTGAATATTGCATATCCAAGGGAAGTGAAAAATGTCAACATGTTGATAGTGCCTTCTCTTCATCCGTGCGATTGTATGACACTGAAAAGAAAACTCGATACTGTCAGAAGTCTTATTTTACATATATTCATAAACTTACAAACAAGCAACATGCAAGAAAATGGTTATGCTATTCAGAAAGTAAAGGGCGCCTATTATGTTTCCCATGCAAGCTTATGAGTTCAGAATGTTCATCAAAGTTTACTGTGGAAGGGTTTAATGACTGGAAAAATGCAAGCAATCTATTGCGTCCACATGAAGAAAGCTCCTCACATAGACAAGCTTTAATTTCACTGTTGATGCGTAAAAACAAAGGTGAACGTGTCGATTCCCATCTTGTGAAACAAATGGACATTCAAGAAAAGTGTTGGCACAAACTTCTAGAGCGAATAATTGAAGTTGTGAAGTTTTTAGCAGAACGAGGCCTTTCATTTCGTGGCAGTGATGAAATTGTTGGGTACCCTTATAACGGGAATTACTTAGGGTTGTTAGAATTACTGGCCAAGTTTGACCCTTTTCTGGCAGAGCATATAAGTACTCATGCAAACAAAGGATTTGGACATACATCATATCTATCTAAAACAACGTGTGAGGAATTCATCAATCTGATTAGATCCAGCATACTGGATCACATTCTCTGTGAAGTGAAGAAATACAAGTATTATTCCGTTTCATTGGATTCTACTCCAAATATATCTAATATGGACCAGCTGACTTTGACTCTGCGCTATGTTTTTTCCATCTGAACCAGTTGAAAGATTTGTGACATTTTTGGATATGGAAGGTCATAGTGCTGAACAGCTTACTAAAAGTCTACTTAATTTTTTAAAGGCAACTGACATTGATATTAAAGACTGCCGTGGTCAAAGTTATGACAACGCCAGCAACATGAGTGGCAAGTTTATAGGATTACAAGCACGAATTAATTGATAATGATAATTACTATGCAAATTAAAAATGAATGTGTTCAAATATGTTTGTGTTGTTTTATTGTTTTCTTTTTTAAAATGTAGGGCCCCTTTCTCAACATATGCTACAGGTCCCGCACTAGCTTAATCCGGCCCTGTGTGTGTGTGTGTGTGTGTGTGTGTGTGTGTGTGTGTGTGTGTGTGTGTGTGTGTGTGTGTGTGTGTGTGTGTGTGTGTGTGTGTGTGTGTGTGTGTGTGTGTGTGTGTGTATACATATACATACATACATGGTCAGCTGACAGTCTGTATGTTCATTTGCTTATTAACAGTCTCTGTCTCGACAATAACAAGGATCTAAGTTCACACTCTTAAAAACTGAACTAAGAAGACTGCACTCTACAATTTTTCTTTCCTGAATTGAACTAAACTGCACTGAGTTTCGGGCACTCGTTTTGTAAGTATATGTTTACCAATTTTCTAACTCCACTCTCCGATTCACCCATCTTCTGTCAAAGTGAGTGATTACGATTCCAACTAGGATTTAGTAATGTTTGTTTTAAAAAACACTTACCATTTAAGTCTATCCCTTCATGCTCTGAGAATATTCTACGTTTTATAGTCTTTATTCTAAATGGCTGCAGGAGAGTCGTTAATAGTTTGCCATTTTTTTATGGATAGGTTAAATCCATTTACACACGTTTATGTTTACTGTAAGAATATGTCTTTGTCTTGTATCCTAGTAACACGCATTCCCTTTTTCTACACACACACACACACACACACACACACACACACACACACACACACACCCACACACACACACACACACACACACACATATATATATATAATCAATATACTATATATTTATATATATTTATATATATATATATATATATATATATATATATATATATATATCTATATATATATATATATATATATACATGTTTACTAATATGGGTTTTTAGACAACGTGGGTATCAAAATCCAATGTAAGGTGTATCTCCTTTGTTCCCTTGGACATCAAGTTCGATTGGGCGTGCTGAGTGTTTTATCTCTTTAAGTCCCAATCGACTTTATAAAGGCTCAGGGTTTAGACACATTTGACCCGGGAGCCATTTAAGTGGCTTCCGTATCTTTTGCTCCTATCCATTTTACCTTGGATAAAACAACAAATTTGTTTATGCATTTGAACATTAAAAAAAATTATTTCCAAACAACAACAAAAACGTTTGTTTGGGCCAAACCCACTTTTCTGAACTTTAAGATTAAATGAAGTAACGGGCCTATCGAGCCAGACTTAATTCTTCCTGAGAAAAACCTCAAGTACATTTCAGCCCTTGTGGCAAGTAAAATATTACAATCAATAACCTTTCCGACATTGTTGACAAATTGTGGTGTGACCAAGAATTTTACCTTTGATCGAAGTTACAAACCTGACATTTTGTCCTAAGTAGTGGAAACCTCTTGATTCTGACACTGTGAGCCCGCTTAAAACTAATTCTTACCTCGTGATTCAAGTGACACTAACCTTAGTCTGGAAAATATTCGCATGAAGAGGACGCTCCCCGGAAGATTGGATGAACCCAAAATCTGCAGAGCTGGGATCCGCTTCATTAAAAGAAAGACAGATTAAAGTGTGTGGGTGTCCTAAAGTTTGCGCCAGACGGCGAACAACAGCACGATTGTAGGTAAGAATGTATGTCAGGGCCCTGATGAATGAACAGAGAGAAAGCAGGAACGAGTGACTCTTTTTATGGTATACCAAATTTCACCCACTTTGTATTTCTTTATGCAAGTTTTTTTGTTGCTAACAATATTTTCCTTAGGATAGATTAGAGTATCAAAGTCTGTTCATACCTTTAAAGGGAAATCATTAGACTACAGCAGATGTATCCGTGACTCTTTGGAGCGATCACTTTTCTTCTAACAGGACTGTGGGCTATACATCGGGGGAAAAGATCATACCAATGGGTCTATCATTCTTGTAGAAATTCATTGACTTTATGACTAATCTTGTATATGCTTGATGTAACTGTTATGTGTTGTGATGGAATTTTATTATGATAATTAAAATTCACATAAACTTATTCCATATTAATATATATTATACTAGAATCTTAATCTGTTGTAGATGATAGGCTGACTGAGAGAAATCATCTCGAGGGTCAGAGACCGACTCTAATATATTTCCTCCATCTCACTCGTGAAATCTATTTCTATTTTTATCATCTCCCACTGAGCTATCACTTGTTTCCATTTATTATTCAGAAGGGACCAAACCCAGTCTTAATTCACCTATCGCAAATCTACGACAAATGTGTACTCGTCCGAAGGATTTTTGAACTTAGAATAGGAAGAGATACGACAAATAGTGCTTGGTCTTCTGGGAATTGAATTCTTAGTCCTGAGCTAGCACGACAATATCAGCTCGTCTGTAAGATTCTGTATTCTGTAATAGAGAAAGAGTGTGATTGTCTCGTGGATTTTGGTATCTTTTAAAAAAATAACTATCCCCTAGACTAAAGATCTGTGTATGGGCGTGCTGACCACACAATTAATAATTGGTTTTTTTTCCACAGCATTTTTGAGTATTATACATTTGAGTTACAGGTTGATTTTGTCGGAATATATGTTAATTATTGATTTTGTAATACTCAACGCTGGTAAAGTTTGTGATTGTTTAGCAATCACAGGGTTCTGAAGAAGTAGGTGTTTGAGCTAAGCTAAGGAGTGCGTTCAGACAATTACGTCTTGTTAATTGCCTCCCTTACCCTAACTGTCTTCAGGGGTGAACTTGTAGTGGACTTAAAATATTTAGGGTTTTTTTTCTCTTTAAATTTTTGCAATAATTATTTTGTTTCCACTGTACCAACATTATTTTTTAGTGAGTAAATCTTACTACCATTTAATTGGCATAGTCGCTTGCAATTAGAGCTTTTAGAGCCAGAAATAGCAGCGATAGTTCGATACTATAGTATAGGATGAGGTATCCCAGGTTAAAGTACATCATCTTTTTGTTCAGTATTTTCTCGTAAGTGGTAAGGAACCAGTGTATCCTTTTTTCTGACTTCTTTCTCGACTAAGTCTCAGTCACCTATTTACAATGGCAGAGAGGGCGAAGCTTAGACAGATCCTCAGGGACGAGGCAAGAGAAGAAGGTTTGGACGGAGAGGAAGCGAAAGCTTTTGTCAGGGACGAACTTGACAGATATGATGTGGAGAGGAAAGCAGCTGAAGCTAAAGAGCAGAAGAAGATGGACGAGGAAATGGAAATCCGCAGGGAGAGAGAAAGAGAGAAGGAGAGGCAGCATGAGAAGGAGAGGGAGGAGAGACAGCATGAGAAGGAGAGGGAAGAGAGACAGCATGAGAGGGAGAGGTAGGAGAGACTGCATGAGGAAAAACAGAAACAGAGACAGCACGAGTTCGCGCTTAAGACTCTAGAGTTCCAAAGCCGTGGTGCTGCCTCTACCTCCAGCAATGGAGAATCTTCTCCTCATTCTTCCTTAACTGATCAATCAAACACTCAATCTCCTCATCTCACCGCTATGTCTTTCACTCTAGAATCTTTCCCTTGTCCTAATGAGAAGATTGACACGTATCTAGAAAAATTTGAGAAAATTGCAACTCTGTACGGTTTAGAGAGGTCGCGTTGGAATATGAAGCTTTCCCAGGCTTTGAAAAGCAGTGCATACGATGTCTACGCCAAACTGGAAAGCAGCCAACAAGACAACTACGACGTGTTGAAGAAAGCTTTACTTGAGCGCTTTGAAATGAATGCGCGAAAGTTTTTGCAACTGTTTCGCAACAGCAGGAAAGAGGGCTCTGAAACTTTTCAGCAGTTCTCGTCTCGTTTGAAGGGATCCTTGACAAAGTGCCTTAAGCTTTCTCAGCTCCCCTCTACCTATGAAGGCCTGGAGGAATTTGTTATAACAGAACAAATAAAGAACACTTTGTCTGCTGATACCCGGAGATTTCTAGCTGAGCAGGGTGCAGAAAAGCTTGAAGACATTTTGGAAAAGTCTGAGCGATATCACAATGCGCTGGCTGAACTACCGGCCACAAAACGTAAACCGACAGAAGAGCATTTTCGAAAGAATAATCTAGACCAATCTTCTCATGCTTCTAATCAGAATAACCACAGAGAAACTGGACCTCAAAACCCCCCTCCTGAAAAATCCAAGTTCTACAAAAACAAGTACCCCAACCACAGTAAACAGTCTGATCAACCCAACCGTTCTACATGGCAGCGGGGCCAGAAAGGACAAGGTCACAAAGGGAAAACCCCTGCGCACGAGACTAATGATCAGGGCGAGCACACTGAGCCTAAATGCATCGGATGCTTGCTAACAGTCTCGCAAGGCGGAATTATTGACAGTGATTCCCAACTTGAGGGAGAGAGACCCTCAACGCGAGGTACTGTTATTTTGAACGGTTCTCAAACTTTTTGTTTATTTGACACGGGGCTTTCTTTTGATTGCATTGTTGCCAGGCACCTGGTCAAACCCGGTCAAGAGACAGAAGAGACCGTCCAACTTTGTGGAGTTTCTAAGAGTGAGGCACCTACAGCGCTTCCCATCGCATTGGTGGAGATCCACTCTGATTTTGTCAGAGGCGTGATCAAAGCGGCTGTTATGGATGACCCGATCTACCCAGTCATACTTGGCGGTAGATACGTGTTTATTGGGAAACCGGAAGAGCCGATTGTGGCAGCAGTAACTACAAGAATGCAAACCAAGAAGGAATGGGAGCCTGCGCAAAATTTGTTACCTATGGAACTTAAAGAAGCGCAACAGAAGGACCCTACTTTGGCACCCTGCTTTAGGAAACTGCCCATGGCTAAGGAACCCAGACAGCACGGGGACATTTTTTCTAAGGATGGCGTACTTTATCGCAGAACAGGCAAGCCTGACCAAGGTTACAACCAGCTCCTAGTACCAAAACAGTACAGAAGCAAAATCCTAGAAATGGGGCACTCTCTTCCCTTCAGCGGACATATGGGACAGAACGCCACAACCCAACGGATAACTACTCATTATTGGTGGCCAGGAGTAAATACTGATATTATCAGGTATGTCAAATCCTACCCAGTGCCAACGGGTACCACCAAAGCAACGGACACCCCCAGTTTCCATGGGTGAAATGCCAATAATGGGAACACCATTTGAACGGGTAGTGATCGACATTTTAGGACCCTTAGAAAGGACTAAAAGAAGGAACAGGTTCATCCTCACCTTAGTCAACACATGCACTATGTGGGCAGAGGCTATCCCGCTAACAAGCACAGATGCCAAGCGTGTCGCAGAAGCCCTCGTGTAGATTTTCTCTCGGTTGGGATTCCCTCAACAAGTGTTGACGGATAACGGATCTCCATACCGAAACCTGTTAATGGATGAGATCGTTAAGATCTTGAGGGACCAGCACATCTACACTAAGCCTTACACTCTGGCCAGAAGTGGGTTAGTAGAACGTGTTAACGAAAACCTCAACATGATGCTAAGTAAACTGGCACAAGTAAAATCTGACAATTGGGATCTTTCTATCCCTGCAGCTCTATTTGGCTACAGAGAAACCCCACATACGTCCACAGGATTTCCGCCAGCCACGCTTTTATTCGGCAGACCCATTAAGGGCCCGCTTGAAGCCTTACTCAGGTCGCTGACAGACCAGAAGGCTGATGAGACAGTTGTCTCAGCAAGTAAATATGTGTCGGATTTAAAGGAAAGGTTGAAACTAGGATGGGATCTAGCAACGACCAACTTTAAGCGAGCACGCGCAAAGCACGCTAACCGATACAGGAAAGTCGCGAAAGAAAGAGAACTGGAAGCAGGAGAGAAAGTTTTGGTGTTACTCCCCACCGGGAACAACAAACTGAGGATCGGATGGCAAGGGCCGTTTACCGTCCTGAAAAAGATTTCTAAGGCTAACTACCAGATCTCTATTAAAGGAAAGGAGAAGGTTTTCCATTTAAATCTGTTAAAGAAATTCTTGGAAAGACCGGTGCCGACCTCCGAACATCTCCTGACGATCGCCAAAATTGACGAAGATGACGATAGTGGCAGGGAAATTCCACTGCACACACACGAAATCTTTCAAAAATGTCAAAAGCGGCGACGCTCTTTCAAGCGCACACGGAAGACATTCCAGAGAAAGGAAACTTTGGGAGTAGACTTGAGCAGGAATTGGAGAGAGACGGAGGGGGGAGATGCGAGGGAAGAGAACAGACACCCTGAAGCTACGGATATAGGAAATGTATTTCCATAACGTAGACATGGAGTGCTTCCATATCTTAAAGAGGGGGGGGGGGGGGCGTTCTGTCGCATAGAGATTTATGATCAATAAATTTTCTATATTCTTTTCTTTTCTACCCGTGTCCTCTACTTTATTATCGCTCTTTTATCCTTTTCCTGTTTTTCGCATTCGTTCGTTTGCGACAAAATATTACTTTCCCATTCAAACTTTCGCCTGTTTCTTTTCTCATTTAGAAACGCATTTTATTGCGTAATATGTCAGTCCCTGGATGCAGAACGAAACACTGTGAGAATTCATTTCGTCAGACATAGAGAGCAGACATTTGTCTACATTTTCATCTGACACGAGTTTTCTTCGGCTAAGTTTCTCGGCGTGAGGTGTGAACGGCGCCCTCATGCATAGCTCAGAAATGAGACATGTCGGCGTAGAGGTGTGAAGACGCGTTTTGGCAGTTATGGCCAGCGTCTAAGTTAATGTGATGTGTTAAGAAAGAGAGGGAGAGAAGGGGAGACTATTTTGGATTTTTGAAAATAGCGCGCATCCTTTGTCTGTTTAAGATATAAACCAGAGTTTTAGACTTCATTCACTCAGTACTTCGCAGTCAAGACGAGAACGATCTAGCGTTCGATTCCTAAAGATCTCTGTTGATAGAAGCATCAGTTAGTTCGTCGATTGCCACCTAGCTTTCGATTCCTAAAGATCTCTGTTAATAGAAGCATCATTTAGTTGGTCGAAGTGGATTTAGTTCTTAGTAGTTCTGTGTTGAGGTAAATATTATATATATATATCTAGTAGTATTGAGTGATTTAGTGATAACCGCTTATTTCTTTTTACTAGTTAGATTTCTGTGCAGAAGAAATTAATTTATAAGTCTGTTATAATCGCTAGTCGACATGTTAAAGTGGAAAGCAGAATAAACTATAATTTCTAGCTTAAACTCATGCAGCTATAAATAAATTTAATTAAACTGCTAATAATCAGTCGAGAATATTTTTAACTAACATATAACTGCACTGATTCATCATTGAGTATTGACGAAATACGTAGGTATTTCTAATTCATGCTGATTGATTTTATGAATATAACTTATTTCACGGGAATTTGCAGTTTATAATGTAAGTTATAACCGAGGAATAGTATGTATAAGTATTTTATGTTATTTTCTCTTCATTCAGTGAAACTGGGGTAGCCCAACTCTACCAGCGTTTAAGTACTGAGAAATATCTGTGAAGAACAAAAACACTTTTTTCTTAAAGACTTGGGTGTATAAAGTAAAACCTGTCTGGCATTGCGTTGGCATCCAGAACGACAGAGTACCCATTTCATGAACTTTAAGATTAAATGAAGTAACGGGCCTATCGAGCCAGACTTAATTCTTCCTGAGAAAAACCTCAAGTACATTTCAGCCCTTGTGGCAAGTAAAATATTACAATCAATAACCTTTCCGACATTGTTGACAAATTGTGGTGTGACCAAGAATTTTACCTTTGATCGAAGTTACAAACCTGACATTTTGTCCTAAGTAGTGGAAACCTCTTGATTCTGACACTGTGAGCCCGCTTAAAACTAATTCTTACCTCGTGATTCAAGTGACACTAACCTTAGTCTGGAAAATATTCGCATGAAGAGGACGCTCCCCGGAAGATTGGATGAACCCAAAATCTGCAGAGCTGGGATCCGCTTCATTAAAAGAAAGACAGATTAAAGTGTGTGGGTGTCCTAAAGTTTGCGCCAGACGGCGAACAACAGCACGATTGTAGGTAAGAATGTATGTCAGGGCCCTGATGAATGAACAGAGAGAAAGCAGGAACGAGTGACTCTTTTTATGGTATACCAAATTTCACCCACTTTGTATTTCTTTATGAAAGTTTTTTTGTTGCTAACAATATTTTCCTTAGGATAGATTAGAGTATCAAAGTCTGTTCATACCTTTAAAGGGAAATCATTAGACTACAGCAGATGTATCCGTGACTCTTTGGGGCGATCACTTTTCTTCTAACAGGACTGTGGGCTATACATCGGGGGAAAAGATCATACCAATGGGTCTATCATTCTTGTAGAAATTTATTGACTTTATGACTAATCTTGTATATGCTTGATGTAATTTTTATGTGTTGTGATGGAATTTTATTATGATAATTAAAATTCACATAAACTTATTCCAGTGTGTCGGTCAGTTCATTCCCAATTATCTATATTTCCATTGTCATAGTTTCACGTCTGTGTGTCTATTGTAGTCACTTAGGTGTGTGTGTATGTGAGGGATATATATATATATATATATATATATATATATATATATATATATATATATATATATTAATATATATTATACTAGACGGTCTAACAAATCTTAATCTGTTGTAGATGATAGGCTGACTGAGAGAAATCATCTCGAGGGTCAGAGACCGACTCTAATATATTTCCTCCATGTCACTCGTGAAATCTATTTCTATTTTTATCATCTCCCACTGAGCTATCACTTGTTTCTATTTATTATTCAGAAGGGACCAAACCCAGTCTTAATTCACCTATCGCAAATCTACGACACCCACGCAAGAAAGGAGGGCAGTAACATTTATATCCCAATTACCTGTATGGTCAGGCCTATTGAAATGAAGAGCCACCGGTGTAGGTTTGCCATGATAAATGTAATTTACGTGCTCACGAAACCTGTCTGCCAAACATCTGCCCGTTTCGCCAATATAAGTAATGCCACACTTCTTGCAGATAATAGCATAAATCAGGTTTCTGGATTCGCACGTGAAAGACTCTCTAATAACAAATTTGCCTTTCGGAAAAGTAGCTGACTGAGTTTGGAGTACAAACGGACAGCTCTTACATATGACATAGCAAAGTGACTTTGTTCTTGTGTTTCGTTGATTATTTACTTTCTTGTTTAGCTATTTCTATCAGGTTTTACGATTTTCTTGCATTAGTATTGTTCTTTTTTGGCTCATCATCGTTGTTGTTTATTTTTTCCATCTGCTTGTATCACTCATTTGGTGTATCATCGTATGTTTTTGTAGTACCTATATGTAATTCTTGTCCTCGTCACATGTTTATAACTGTGGCTGACGAAGGGTAAAACCCAAAACGTCCCGTGTTTCCTGTGTACCGTTAACTTGTAAAACTGATTTCATACCATTCTATTTTTTTAAATTTATATATTGGTTTAAATTATAACTTAACCTGCAAAAGGGAAGTCGGCTTTTAACACATTTAAAGTAATATTTTGACATTATGTTTTACTTACCCAACTGTTCACGCTTTGTCAGACAATTTAAACCAAATCTGGATTAATATTTAAAAATAATTTCAGCTTTGGTTACTTTTTCCTTTGGTTAATTTTATATTTAAAAAAGAACAAAGTTATGTTATAGATTCCCCGGTGCTAAGAACGGGCACGACCTTGTCGTAGATTTGTGATAGGTGAATTAAGACTTAGATTGGTCCCTTCTGAATAGCGATGGAACAGCGGATATCTCAGTGGGAGATGATAAAATAGAAATAGATTTCACGAGTGAGATGGAGGTAATATATTAGAGTCTGTCTCTGACACTCGAGAAATTTCTCTCAGTCGGCCTATCATCTACAACAGATTTAGATTAGTCAGACCGTCTAATATAATATATATTAATATATATATATACTGTTCAAAAAAAGAAACGCATAGCTACTGAAGGCACACACATAGTCATAATTTTGACATTCAATAACTTTTTTAATTTAATGAGTTAATTGTTCAAATTGCACACAAGAATACCTTAGGGTTCAACCAATCAATTGACAGTTGTTTTGCATCTGGGTCACCTGAGTTTTTTGGCGTACGGGCTTTCCCGTTAGTATGGTGTGTGGCTTCCTCTTGCATCGATCAACGACTGGCATCTCCTGGGCATGGATGCGATCAGACGTCTGATGTGGGCCTGTGGGATGGCTGCCCACATTTCCTGGAGTGCCTGGAACAGATCACGACGATTGGCTGGAGCAACGTCTCGGCGTGCGACTGAAAACACGTCTATAGAGGGCAGGGAATTCATCCCAACAGGTGCTCAATCGGAGCCTCATGTCCCTGGAGACAGGGATGGCCAGGGAAGGGTGAGAATGTTGTTTGGCAGTCAGGAACTGCGTGGTCAACCGTGTCACATTGAGGGTCTGTGCTTGTCCCTTTTGAAACATAGATGCCTTAGAGACCCTTTGGGTCATAGCTAAAAGCTGAGAAGAGTGACCATGGGGATCGATATGAATGTTCAATGACGGTATCCGGTGCGAGCATCTCAAGCCTCCTTACAATGTCGCCAGACATCAATTGACATCGCTATCTCCGTTTGTAAACGTGGATCATCAGTTCTCCCCATCACCATTTTGCACGCTGCTACCAACCACTCAGTATGCGCGTGCGGCGAGAGCTTCATCAAATCGCCAATTTTGGGCTATCAACCGACGCGTATCATATCAGCACATACGGCTAGACACCTCATACTCACGGACCGTCTGATCATGTACTGCTAAACATACAAAAAGAAAAGATTCTGTTCATCTAAAGCCAGTAAACATCTCGCATTGATTAGATCAGCTGCCCAGAGGAACGATGGCTGGTTCGGCCCCAAAGTAAGTTCCGTTTTGGCGATGAGCGAGCGCGATAAGGCGACAGGTCCTCAGGTGAGGTCGTTTTTGTGCATCCAAGATCTCAGCTAGTCCCATGCAGTCTATTCCGGACATGCTTTTATGATCAGACACATGACGTCCCCTGCAGGGCAAATGCGACTGCAGGGAAGGTTGGAGGGAAAAACTTGTTGTAAACCTGTCTCTTGATTGGTGACGAAAATAGCCGAATAAAGCGACTCTCACCTCCCGCTGCTGTTTTGTCACTCATCTGGGTTCACGTCCACTGTGATGCGCGGACTTCAACTGAGGTACCAAAATGGCTTGGAGACCCGTGTGCCAAAGTCGATCTGATGGGTACTACTGTGTTGCGTGGTGAAGTGTTTACATGGATGTTCGGATGCGGTCGCTTCGTTCGCGATTACACATTTATAAGTTTAGTTTTGTAGAGGGGTGGGGGGGGGGGGGGGGGGGGATGCTTGCTTATTGATATCATTACACAACTTAGTCTGTCGCAAGCGAAAAACCGCCAACTATTCCGTACAGGAACACATACTCCATTATAGCTTATAGTAAACATTCATTACATAGAAAGAGTACATCGAGGGGTCAATAGGCGACCGACAACAATGGCTAAGTTTAAGCAACGCAATCAACGTGTCAATCAAATGAGCAATGTGGGTAAACGCCTTTCGTGATGGCGTGATGCCATATGGATGGATGCGAATGTGTATCCGCATGTCTAGGTTTATGTCTGTTAGGTGTGCCATGATGAGGTTCAAGCTCAACAACAAAGTTCATATAGACCTTAGTAAAAAAACAAAAATAACAGGGCAATCCTACTATAGGACGTCAGGAATACTCACAGACAGTATAAAGTCTCAATGATATCTTGCGTAACAGTCCGTATATGTGTACGAGTTTTATTCTTCTCAATAACTTGTTAATATGTGGACACGCATCAGTTGTAACATGATAAAATCATGGTTATACGTCGGAATATGGTAAGGCACATCGAATACAGGTCCATTATCACAGGTCAACTAATCTCAAATAGGTCTGCCGAAGTATAAATAATGTCCTCAAAAATATCCTCTAGATAATAAAGGTTTTCCAAACCTAGTTCATTTAACAAAGTAGCAAGTAATGGTCCTTGGTCCATTCATCAACCGATGCAGTACAATGCAGCGACATGTGAGCTGGGAAAAAACATCTCGTGACGACGACTTTCGAAGACAGGCTATGAATCGAAATCGCTCACGACCCAAAATCGATAGAGTTAATGAAAAAGTCAATTTACCTTGCTTTCATGAAATACACAGAAATATCACGCCTCCCGGCATGTGGGAAACACTAGAGGTATTATCTCGAATAAACGAAATATCCATTAAGAGGACTACACATCCCTGACAGAACAAAAAAAAATAGCGGAGATCCCCTCTTCAACGAGGCATCTCTTTCGCCATTCCAAATCGCTCACTCCACTAGTGGTGGGCGGAAACCGATCGACCAAAAAGCAAGACAAGTCATGCGCAGTCCAGCGCAAAATGACCACAGCTCAAAAACTTAACTGCATTCGATACCAACGCGAGAAGACAGACAAATGCTTACCGAGAAAAGTGACTATAAATTTCAAGCAGTTGTTGCCCTTGCGTTATAAAATAGATATTGAAAATAAAACGATGTTGCGAGAATTTATCACGCAACATATCACCACCTCCTCCCGATAAAAAAAAAAATGTGGAACATATTTTTTTTTTCAATATCAAAGAGCATGCGATAAGCGGCTCAAAACGCACGAATTATGCGCTGATAATTAATTAAATTGCCAAACAATAGGCTAATTATAGAATTATAGAGTGTCTGGTGAGGATATACCTCAACAGAAAAATAAATATGTCTCAAAAAATATTCACATCGGGGAGGTGTCACCAACACACATCACGTTAGCATGTAAACACAATATACGTATGCAAGTTACTATAATCATCATTAAACAGCATACTCTAATATTGTCTTTAAAAATGGATGTACAAATCTGATAGGAAAATTTAAATAGTACATTCTTTGACATGTAATGACATAAGTACATAGTAAAGTTAAACTACATGACGATCCAGGACATATGCTCTGGTATTCCGAGGGTAAGTACACAATCTAGAACTCGTCATGCTTGATACTAGTAAGGTAAGTCCTCAGCTCAACAATGACATTCTATGACATTCTGAGAAAGTACAAGCAATATAATGCTAATTAATAACTAATATGCTTCATAAGGTACAATACATTATTAATAATTGTGGCTGTTTAGTAAACTAACGGCCCTTATATTAACTACTCAGTCCTCCTCTATCATCTTAAAAAACGAACAGAAGAAGATGACAACAAAGCACGATAGTGTGTACATATAAAGTAAGTACAGATGTGCTAATCTATTGTGGAAATATAGGTGTGTTATGACTCTGTAATATATGGAAATATAGGACAGAAGTATTAGTTGGAGTCATGTGGGCATCTAGACAAAATGTCAGCCATCACATTATCCGCACCACGGATAGCTCGTACCGTGAAGTGAAAAGGTTGAAGAGCTATAGCATATCGAGTGGATCTCGAACTCTTCAAATTCTTAGTCTGAATAGCTGTAAGAGCTTTCTGATCAGTCTCTAGAATGAAATGTGCGCCCAGGAGGAATCTTTGTAGTTTTAGAATTGACCAAACCATCGCTAACAACTCACGGTCTAAAACCGAGTAGTTCCTCTCTGCCGCATTTAGTTTTCTAGAAATGTACATAACAGGATGCAGAGTATTTGCATATTCTTGCATCAGTGCTGCTCCAATCCCAGTGGATGAAGCATCACTCCGAAGAACAAAAGTCCTATCAAGAGTAGGTAATCTTAAGATGGGAGGAGAAGAAAATATATTCTTGATTTGGTCTAGTGAAGATTGGCATTCTTCAGACCAACGGACCAGATTAGGCGAACCTTTCTTCAACAATGTTGAGAGAGGTGCCATGATCGAAGATAAATTTGGAATAAATCTCCCATAAAATTGAATTAAACCTAAGAGACTCCTAACTTGTTTCTTCGTTTTAGGAACAGAGATGTTCAGTATTTTGGAAGTATTGTGGTCTTCTGTCTTCAAGAGACGATGACCAACACGATGACCCAGGAAAGAGATTTCACCAAAACCAACAAAAGCTTTAGAAGGTTTTGCTGTCAAATTATTCTCACGTAGAGTGGACAGTAAGTCATATAACCCTAAATAGTGATGTTCCCAGGTATCACTGAAGAGACAGATGTCATCTAAGTATGCGATGACATCCGAACGATGTGACAGAATTCGACGCATCATGCGAACGAAAGTGGCAGGGGCGTTCATGAGACCAAAAGGCATAACATTCCATTGAAATAGACCCCTAGGTGTAGAAAAAAAGCAGTAAGAGGTTTGGCATGCTCTGCTAAAGGCACTTGCCAATAACCTTTAGACAAGTCAAGTTTAGTTAATAATCTAGAATTAGAAAGTCTAATCAGTAGATTCTCTAACAAAGGCATCGGTTCAGCGTCGAACTTTGTGACCTGATTCAATTTGCGATAATCAACGCAAATTCGTATGTTCTTATCCTTCTTCCGGACAATAACCATGGAAGAAGAATATGGTGAAGTCGATGGTTCAATTATATTTAATTGAATCATTTCATCCAATTCCTTTTCCACTTGCGACTGAAAGTGTATAGGAATAGGATACGGCCTAACCCTAATTGGATTATTGTCGGTAAGAATTATGTCATGTTCTATGACATCTGTGTGTCCAGGAATGTCAGTGAGAACATCCTGAAATGTTTGTAACATCGACGAGACTTGTCGATGTTCGTCACCAGAAAGATTAGGAGAAACAGAAACGTTTTTCCAAGATTCCGTGGAATGTAATGGAACCACTGGAAGGGGAAGGTTGACATCAGAGAAGGTAGCTTCCTCATCCTGAATGACAGACAGGGATGAATAATGACCGTGAGGTGCAGGAGCATCATCCGTTGCCTGGAAAATAGGCAGCAAATAGTCCGGACGTTCGTGAAATTCCGAAAGCATGTTTATGTGGAAAGTTTTATGCTTTCCATCAATATCGACCACATAGTCAACATCGGAAATCCGAGAGACTATTGCATACGGACCTTTCCATGCAATAAGAAGTCTATTTTCCCTACGGGGAGTAGGACGAATGCTTTGTCACCTGGACAAAGTTGTCGTAGACATCTATTCTTGTTAGCAAACTGCCTTGCCTTCTCTTTAGCAATTTCTGATGAAGCAGTTGCTAGCTTACATGCCTCAATGATCTTTTGTCTAAGAGCAATGACATACTCATATGAGGATTGAGTTTCATCGCTAATATCATCGGCAGTGATGAGATCGTGTAATAAAGACATAGGGCCGCGTGGACGCGCGCCAAAGACAAGTTCGAAGGGAGAAAATCCTGTGTGTTCATTAGGGACTTCTCTATAGGCAAAGAGAGCCGCGGGTAAAACCCTGTCCCAATCTTGAGGATGATCTTCAGTTTATCTTACCAAGCAAAGTCTTGAGCGTTCTATTCAGACGCTCAACTAACCCATTAGACATAGGATGGTAGATACTACTGAGAGATCGTTCAATATGTAAGGTAGACATTACCTGTGACATAGTGTCAGATATGAGTTGAGTGCCATGGTCTGATAATATTTCTCTGGGGAACCCCAAGCGAGAAAATATCAACCAAAGAGCATCTGCGATATCTGTAGTAGATATGCTCTTAAGAGGAATAGCCTCTGGCCAACGTGTGCACATATCGACACATGTAAGGATAAACTGATGTCCTCTGGCCGACTTGACCTTAAAAGGGCCAATAATATCTATGGCCATTTTCTGAAACGGCCGAATAGGAATGTCAGCAGCCTGGATAGGCGCAGCATGTCGTGGACCTCTAGATTTGACCTCCTGACATACCTTGCATGATCGGCAGTAAATACGAATGTCCTTATTGACAAAAGGCCAAAAGAAAGCCGCAAGGACTCTCGACTTCGTACGGGCAAAACCCATATGTCCAGCACATTGCGAGTCATGAGCATGTTGTAATATTTGGACTCTCATGCTCTTGGGAACAAGAATTTGCGAATGTGCCGACGTAGTCGAATCTTGTACCATACGTACAAGTACGCCGTTTCTCATTGCAATCCAAGATTTTCTATTTGTATCCTGATTCGGATCACCACCTTTCTTCTCAAGAACGAAGAATTTTTTTAAAGAAGGATCTTCTTCTTGCAATTTTATGAAAGAGTCACGAGTGATTACTAAGTGACTATCTTGGCTATCAACTTCATTACTATTCATTCAGTGAAGTTTCGGGTGTTTGTAGAGCTTGTGCTCTTGTAACTACTGCATTTGTAGCTTGCATGTTATTATCTTCCCAAGCAGCAATCTGCTGTGGGGTACACTCCCTAACTCCGTGAATACGTCCAATAATAAGGTCCGCAATAGGATTAGGTAAGAGACAAGCATGCACATCTCCAGTAAAGAAAGGAGTGGCAATGCGAATTACAGCAGTAGGATATTTTTTCTAGAGTGCCGCCAAATGTGACACATTTAATAACCCTTCCTGTAGCACAAGATGGATCTACAAGCGATTGTCTAACACCAATAGTGGTGCATCCGGAATCGAAAAGTAGTGAGACCGGAGTATCATTAACAAGACCCTTATGTAGAATTAAAGAACCCCTCCCGTCATGCGCAACAGCAGCAGGAAGAGCGGGAAGTGGGTGACCACAACTCAAAGTAGTTATGGTACCCGGTTCGAATAAAGTACTGCATTGGGGGCATTTGTTTGCTCTCTCAAAGTCAAAAGCAGAACCAGTGACAGCGTCAAAGTTTTTACTATCAACAACATGATTACAGGCTCCCTCAGTTTCCTGTTGTACAGCATTAGCCTGCTGATATCTCTTTTTTTGTGTTGAGATCTACCCCGACTATTATTACCTCTGAAGTTATCAAAGTTATTATTATCTCTGCAGTTATTATTGTCTCTATTGTAATTGTTATCCTGGTTCGAATTCCAGTTTCCACGATTACTATCATGTTCACATTGATGCGAACATCTCTTTGTTTGGTTCTGAGGTCTTCGGCAGGAATAACCTCTATTACCATATCCTCTTTTGAAATGCTTATAATTATTAGGGTGATAGTAACGAGTACTATCAGGTTGTCTCCAATTCTTCGAAGAAGAATCACCATGAAATTGATTTCCATGATTTTGACAGAAATTACCGCTACTCTTTCTATCAAAATTTTTGCTGGATCTACGAGCAAAGTTTTGACCATACGGAGCTGCCGAAGCAACTGGTAAACCTTCTTTCACCTTAGAGTTACCCATGGTTATGTGGGGGTGCGCAGTTACGTATTGGCAACAGAAATCTTCCATTTCTTTTATTGTTTTAGGTTTACGTTCATGAAGGAAAGCAAGGAAAGACTCATTGACAGACGACATGACTTTGTCTCTAAGTATTAAGTCCATAAGTCCTTCATAAGTTTTTTCCGTCTTAGATAGTTCAACCCATCGTGAGAAAGTAATGCGTATTCTTGCAATAAACTCGGAGAATTCAACTCCATTTTCAGGTAACATGTTTTTAAATTGTAGACGATAGCCGTCTTCGTTTAGCTGATATTTCTTTAACAAAGCCCCCCTGACAACCTCATAATTGTTCTTGTCAGGTTCATCCACCATATTTAATATACTTAGAGCTTTACCTGTCAGTATCCCTGATAACTGATAAACATATTTTGCTTTGTCTATGTTATGAGCTGTACATGCTTGTTCAAATCTGTCCAGATAGAACATATGTCATCACTGGAAGGACTAAATGTTGGTAACTTAATCTTAAAAGTATCATTATTAGCCTTACCAGAAGATGAACCCTTGTTTGAATCATTACCATTACTCATGCTCGTCAATTTCAATTTTTCCAACTCTAAAGCTAAGACCTTTTCTTCATGTTCCATTTTTGCTTTCTCTTTCCTCTCATCAGACTCTCTTTGTAACTTCCTTTCTTCAGCTTGAGCCTGCATTTGAAGTCTTTCATTTTCAGCTTCTTTTTCAAGTCTTTTATTTTCAGCTCCTTTTTCAAGTCTTTTATTTTCAGCTTCTTTTTCAAGTCTTTTATTCTCAGCTTCTTTTTCAAGTCTTTTATTCTCAGCCTCTAGCTGTAGCTGGAGTTTTCTCTCCTCAGCTTCTGATTCCCTTTTTTTTTTTTCCATTTCCATTTGGAATCTTTTTTCATCCACCTGCATCTGCAGTTTCTTTTGTTCAGCTTCCATCTGCAGTTTCTTTTGTTCAGCTTCCATTGCTTTATCATATCGAGCAGTTGCAAATTCTTCTAACTTATCACCAGTCTTCCCAAGCAATTTACCCTGCTCAATAAAGTGCTCAAATGTAGACATGTTGTCTAACATATGAGTCCAAAACCTGAAATAATTAACTAATTTATTTCAAACCTAAGTGTAACAAGTCTTAATTAAGCACTTGTATATTCACATCACATTATATTATCCCAGTCTCTGTGGGAAACAAGTCTCCAATCAAAGAACTTGTATATGAAATATCAGCACTCAATTCTTGATCATAAGTGCACTTCTCATTCAATAGTGCACGACACTATTCATCATTCATTTATCATCAGTGTAGTAGTAACAGTGCATTAGCATAGCCCATTAACTAATTACTATAAGTGTAAACAATGACTATGTAAACACATGCAGAATGTAAACATTGAAAATGTAAACAATACAAACAATGTAAACAATAACAATGTAAACAATAACAAAGATCAGCAACAATACAAAAAACTTTCGCAGAAATCAACTAAAAATAAAGCAGAAATTAATGAAATATCACAAAAAATGTGACGATATCTGCGATAGAATTAAACAAAATACATGACACCACAGTGTATAAACAAAAATGTTGTATGAAACTAAATTATAGACAAGAGTAGGCTAACAAATACAAACAAATCACTACAAAACTAAAGAATGTGAAATAATAACGAAAACAATATTAAAACATGTCATCACAGCTAACATAAATAGCAACAGAAGTCGCTTAGCAAATTCCAGTATCGGAAATTTGCAAACCCTACAGAAAACGCTCACAATAGACGACCTCTATGACGTGGCATAATCTAACGGAGAGACCACCCAACCGAGAACCCGCTGAAATATAAACATATAAATATACGAATAACATATAAACATATAACATATAGAATGAGATGATACACAGAAGACTCAGCAGAAGTATAAGGGCACAGTTTACATACAAACAGGCCACTTAACTTATAGGCTTCCAATCGTAGAACAGCAGAAAAAACGGATGTCAATCAACGTCCTAAAGAGCGAAGCTCCAACGATGATGGCACATCTGAACTGCTTCCACTGCTAACACGATGGTACAAGAGCTTCTGAAATACTGTGTGTTGAGTTGTTTCGGCACTTGACCTTCTAATCCAAAAGTAAGTTGATGGAAATCGGTACTTGGCCTTCTTCAGAAAACAACCCGTTTCAACCGGCACTTGACCTTCACAAAAAACGACAGCACTGGAACCTTGACAGCAGCAACTTGCTTGACTTGCGTAAAAGATAACAGCAGTCCGAGTTATCCGGCAACATGTAACAACGCCGGGTACTGTCAAATTCTTGTTTCCGTCAAAAAGTTGAAATTTTGACTTTTACCGGGCAACGCCGAGTACTTTGAAAATTTTGAAGATGTTGACTGTATTGAAGAATGTTAATTTCTTGAAGGATGCTGATGAATTCTTGTTGAAAATGAAGTGGGTAAGGGCCCCCGTGTTTGCTAGTACCAGAATCAAACCAGCTTATGGCCACCAAATGATGCGTGATGCCATATGATGATGGATGGTATCCGCATGTCTGGTTTTGTGTGGTGTGCAGATGTGTTCAGTCAAAACAATGTTCATACAAAAAATAACAGGGCAATCCACATAGGACGTCAGTAAACTCACGACGTATAAAGTCAATGATTCTTGTAACAGCCGTTGACGTTTTTCTTCATTATTTATTGTGGACGCCACAGTGACAAAATGGTTACGCAAATATGTAGACACATCAAACAGTCATTATTACAGCAACATTCAATACAGCAATAGACGGTAGACAGCATTACAATGATGAGTCAGATGCATGTTATATTTCAAAGTGCTGTAAATGTAGTCAGGTGAAAAACTCTCCATCCTTTTCTATAACAGACAGGAGATAACCAGATGTATGAGATCAGTTCACTCTCCTTAGTTTGACTTCAGCAAGACAGACACGTCTGCCGAAGTATAAATAATGTCCTCAAAAATATCCTCTAGATAATAAAGGTTTTCCAAACCTAGTTCATTTAACAAAGTAGCAAGTAATGGTCCTTGGTACCTGCATCAACCGATGCAGTACAATGCAGCGACAGCGACATGTGAGCTGGGAAAAACAACATCTCGTGACGACGACTTTCGAAGACAGGCTATGAACCAGAAATCGTTCACGACCCAAAATCGATAGAGTTAATGAAAAAGTCAATTTACCTTGCTTTCATGAAATACACAGAAATATTATGCCTCCCGGCATGTGCAAATACACTAGAGGTATTATCTCGAATAAACGAAATATCCATAAGAGGACTCTCACATTCCTGACAGAACAAAAAAAATAGCGGAGATCCCCTCTTCAACGAGGCATCTCTTTCGCCATTCCAAATCGCTCACTCCACTAGTGGTGGGCGGAAACCGATCGACCAAGAAGCAAGACAAGTCATGCGCAGTCCAGCGCAAAATGACCACAGCTCAAATTTAACTGCATTCGATACCAACGCGAGAAGACAAATGCTTACCGAGAAAAGTGACTATAAATTTCAAGCAGTTGTTGCCCTTGCGTTATAAAATAGATATTGAAATAAAACGATGTTGCGAGAATTTATCACGCAACATATCACCACCTCCTCCCGATAAAAAAAAAAATGTGGAACATATTTTTTTTTTTTCAATATCAAATAGCATGCTATAAGATGTCTCAAAAAATATTCACATCGGGGAGGTGTCACCAACACACATCACGTTAGCATGTAAACACAATATACGTATGCAAGTTACTATAATCATCATTAAACAGCATACTCTAATATTGTCTTTAAAAATGGATGTACAAATCTGATAGGAAAATTTAAATAGTACATTCTTTGACATGTAATGACATAAGTACATAGTAAAGTTAAACTACATGACGATCCAGGACATATGCTCTGGTATTCCGAGGGTAAGTACACAATCTAGAACTCGTCATGCTTGATACTAGTAAGGTAAGTCCTCAGCTCAACAATGACATTCTGAGAAAGTACAAGCAATATAATGCTAATTAATAACTAATATGCTTCATAAGGTACAATACATTATTAATAATTGTGGCTGTTTAGTAAACTAACGGCCCTTATATTAACTACTCAGTCCTCCTCTATCATCTTAAAAAACGAACACAGGAGAAGATGACAACAAAGCACGATAGTGTGTACATATAAAGTAAGTACAGATGTGCTAATCTATTGTAGAAATATAGGTGTGTTATGACTCTGTAATATATGGAAATATAGGACAGAAGTATTAGTTGGAGTCATGTGGGCATCTAGACAAAATGTCAGCCATCACATTATCCGCACCACGGATAGCTCGTACCGTGAAGTGAAAAGGTTGAAGAGCTATAGCATATCGAGTGGATCTCGAACTCTTCAAATTCTTAGTCTGAATAGCTGTAAGAGCTTTCTGATCAGTCTCTAGAATGAAATGTGCGCCCAGGAGGAATCTTTGTAGCTTTAGAATTGACCAAACCATCGCTAACAACTCACGGTCTAAAACCGAGTAGTTCCTCTCTGCCGCATTTAGTTTTCTAGAAATGTACATAACAGGATGCAGAGTATTTGCATATTCTTGCATCAGTGCTGCTCCAATCCCAGTGGATGAAGCATCACTCCGAAGAAGAACAAAAGTCCTATCAAGAGTAGGTAATCTTAAGATGGGAGGAGAAGAAAATATATTCTTGATTTGGTCTAGTGAAGATTGGCATTCTTCAGACCAACGGACCAGATTAGGCGAACCTTTCTTCAACATTGTTGAGAGAGGTGCCATGATCGAAGATAAATTTGGAATAAATCTCCCATAAAATTGAATTAAACCTAAGAGACTCCTAACTTGTTTCTTCGTTTTAGGAACAGAGATGTTCAGTATTTTGGAAGTATTGTGGTCTTCTGTCTTCAAGAGACCATGACCAACACGATGACCCAGGAAAGAGATTTCACCAAAACCAACAAAAGCTTTAGAAGGTTTTGCTGTCAAATTATTCTCACGTAGAGTGGACAGTAAGTCATATAACCCTAAATAGTGATCTTCCCAGGTATCACTGAAGAGACAGATGTCATCTAAGTATGCGATGACATCCGAACGATGTGACAGAATTCGACGCATCTGCGAACGAAAGTGGCAGGGGCGTTCATGAGACCAAAAGGCATAACATTCCATTGAAATAGACCCCTAGGTGTAGAAAAAGCAGTAAGAGGTTTGGCATGCTCTGCTAAAGGCACTTGCCAATAACCTTTAGACAAGTCAAGTTTAGTGAAGAATCTAGAATTAGAAAGTCTAATCAGTAGATCTTCTAACAAAGGCATCGGTTCAGCGTCGAACTTTGTGACCTGATTCAATTTGCGATAATCAACGCAAATTCGTATGTTCTTATCCTTCTTCCGGACAATAACCATGGAAGAAGAATATGGTGAAGTCGATGGTTCAATTATATTTAATTGAATCATTTCATCCAATTCCTTTTCCACTTGCGACTGAAAGTGTATAGGAATAGGATACGGCCTAACCCTAATTGGATTATTGTCGGTAAGAATTATGTCATGTTCTATGACATCTGTGTGTCCAGGAATGTCAGTGAGAACATCCTGAAATGTTTGTAACATCGACAAGTCTCGTCGATGTTCGTCACCAGAAAGATTAGGAGAAACAGAAACGTTTTTCCAAGATTCCGTGGAATGTAATGGAACCACTGGAAGGGGAAGGTTGACATCAGAGAAGGTAGCTTCCTCATCCTGAATGACAGACAGGGATGAATAATGACCGTGAGGTGCAGGAGCATCATCCGTTGCCTGGAAAATAGGCAGCAAATAGTCCGGACGTTCGTGAAATTCCGAAAGCATGTTTATGTGGAAAGTTTTATGCTTTCCATCAATATCGACCACATAGTCAACATTGGAAATCCGAGAGACTATTGCATACGGACCTTTCCATGCAATAAGAAGTCTATTTTCCCTACTGGGGAGTAGGACGAATGCTTTGTCACCTGGACAAAGTTGTCGTAGACATCTATTCTTGTTAGCAAACTGCCTTGCCTTCTCTTTAGCAATTTCTGATGAAGCAACGAGTTGCTAGCTTACATGCCTCAATGATCTTTTGTCTAAGAGCAATGACATACTCATATGAGGATTGAGTTTCATCGCTAATATCATCGGCAGTGATGATGAGATCGTGTAATAAAGACATAGGGCCGCGTGGACGCGCGCCAAAGACAAGTTCGAAGGGAGAAAATCCTGTGTGTTCATTAGGGACTTCTCTATAGGCAAAGAGAGCCGCGGGTAAAACCCTGTCCCAATCTTGAGGATGATCTTCAGTTATCTTACCAAGCAAAGTCTTGAGCGTTCTATTCAGACGCTCAACTAACCCATTAGACATAGGATGGTAGATACTACTGAGAGATCGTTCAATATGTAAGGTAGACACATTACCTGTGACATAGTGTCAGATATGAGTTGAGTGCCATGGTCTGACAATATTTCTCTGGGGAACCCCAAGCGAGAAAATATCAACCAAAGAGCATCTGCGATATCTGTAGTAGATATGCTCTTAAGAGGAATAGCCTCTGGCCAACGTGTGCACATATCGACACATGTAAGGATAAACTGATGTCCTCTGGCCGACTTGACCTTAAAAGGGCCAATAATATCTATGGCCATTTTCTGAAACGGCCGAATAGGAATGTCAGCAGCCTGGATATAGGCGCAGCATGTCGTGGTCCTCTAGATTTGACCTCCTGACATACCTTGCATGATCGGCAGTAAATACGAATGTCCTTATTGACAAAAGGCCAAAAGAAAGCCGCAAGGACTCTCGACTTCGTACGGGCAAAACCCATATGTCCAGCACATTGCGAGTCATGAGCATCTTGCAATTTTATGAAAGAGTCACGAGTGATTACTAAGTGACTATCTTGGCTATCAACTTCATTATCACTATTCAGTGAAGTTTCGGGTGTTTGTAGAGCTTGTGCTCTTGTAAACTACTGCATTTTGTAGCTTGCATGTTATTATCTTCCCAAGCAGCAATCTGCTGTGGGGTACACTCCCTAACTCCGTGAATACGACCAATAATAAGGTCCGCAATAGGATTAGGTAAGAGACAAGCATGCACATCTCCAGTAAAGAAAGGAGTGGCAATGCGAATTACAGCAGTAGGATATTTTTCTAGAGTGCCGCCAAATGTGTCAATAGTGGTGCAATCACGGAAATCGAAAAAAAGTATGTGAGAACCGGAGTATATCTCTCATTAACAAGACCCTCTTAATGTAGGATAAAAGAATCCCCGTCCCGTCAAGCGCGAAAAGTACA